>PVKU01009729.1:0-58978 GCA_004027475.1 Anoura caudifer
ATCTTCTTTTTCTTAGATAAGTCCCTTTAACATTTCATATAATAAGGGCTTGGTGATGATGAACTCCTTGAACTTGACCTTATCTGAGAAGCACTTTATCTTCCCTTCCATTCTAAATGAAAGCTTTGCTGGATAGAGCAATCTTGGATATAGGTCTTTGATTTTCATGACTTAGAATACCTCTTTCCAGCCCCTTCTTGCCTGTAAGGTTTCTTTTGAGAAATCAGCTGACAGTCTGATGGGAACTCCTTTGTAGGTGACTGTCCCCTTATCCTTTGCTGCTTCTAGAATTTTCTCCTTCATTTTAATCTTGGCTAATGTAATGATGATGTGCCCTGGTGTGTTCCTCCTTGGGTCCACCTTCTTTGGGACTCTCTGAGCTTCCTGGACTTCCTGGAAGTCTATTTCCTTTGCCAGATTGGGGAAGTTCTCCTTTATTATTTGTTCAAATAAGCTTTTCACTTGTTGCTCTTCCTCTTCCCCTTCTGGTACCCCTATAATTCGGACGTTGGGACGTTTCAAGATGTCCTGGATGTTCCTAAGCCTCTCTTCATTTTTTTGAATTCCTGTTTCTTCCTTGTTTTCTGTTTGGTTGTTTCTTTCTTCCTTCTGGTCCACTCCATTGATTTGAATCTCAGTTTTCCTCCCATCACTGTTGGTTTCCCTGTGCATTTTCCTTCTTTTCACTTATTGCAGTCTCCATTTGTTCATCTAATTTGTGAACAAAATCAACCAATTCTGCGAGCATCCTGATCACCAGGGCTTTGAACTGTGCATCTGATAGGTTGGATATCTCTTCGTCACTTAGATGAATTGGCTCTGGGACTTTCATTTGTTCTCTGGTTTGAGCCTTTTTTTTTTGTCTAGTCGGGGCTGTTAGGTAGTGAGGGGTGGAGCCTTAGGTGTTCCCCAGGGCGGGGCAGCCCAGTCGCTGGTAGTGACGGCTGCATGTGGGGGCGGGGTCCAAGAAGGAACAATGGTGTTTGCTTCGCTCTCTCTATGATTCCAGTCACTTCCCCTGCTTCCCGCAAGCAAATTGGGCCCTTCTGGTGCTGATTCCTGGGTGGGTGGGCTTCTGTACGTTCTAGGACCCTGTGGGTCTCTACAAGGAACTCTCCTGTGAGGCTGGGAGTCTCTCCCAACAGGTGTTTTCAGTTGTTTAAGGCTTTATTTCGTGGTGCTGGGGCCCTGGGTTGTGTGGTCTGTCTTGCTCCCCAGTTTCGCCTGGTTTATCTGCGCATGAATGTGTGACCGCCTGGTTACTCAGTCGCCTTTCGCACATCACTGGTTCTGCCAGCCACCACTTTTTCCTGCCACAACCCCTCTCTGCCGGTCGCCCAACTCCATCCCTCTTACTGGTCTGGATGAACATGTCTATTTTAACTCCTTCGTTGTTGGACTTCTGTACAGTTCAATTTTCTATCAGTTCTGGTTGTTTTTTTGTTTCTAAATTTTTGTAGTCCTTATTTTGGTTGTGCAAGGAGGCACAGGGTGTCTACCTATGCCTCCATCTTGGCCGGAAGTCCTGGAAATGTGTTTTAATCAACAAAACTGAGGTTGGTGTTTTGTTTTTTTTTTTTTTTAAACCTTCGGCTGTGGTGTACTAATGTGGTGAGTCTCTACTTCCCCTTTCCTCACCTGAAGTTTTGTGATTGGGGCAATGGAGAGAATAGAGGGTGAATTATTGAGAATTTTTCAGTTGGAGTGGGAGAACGCTGCTTAACTTGTATCTTCTGCTGGTATTTTAACTAACAAGATCTGATAAGATTTTCATGGATGTAAGTTTCTGTGATCTTGATTCCTCCCCGGTTCTATTTCCTGGGTTCAACTCCAGTTTCTGCCACTTACTTTCTGTGTGGTCTTGGGCAAGTCTGTGCCTTGCTCTCCTCACCTGTTAAGTCTGCTCCCTCACGTGCATCTGTGCTCACATACGCTTCACTTCTTTCCCGCTGTGGAAGAATGAATGGTCTGTGCTTCCAGCAAAGGCGGGTCTGTCCCCTTCTGTACTGTCCAGGAGGTTATTCTCAGTGGGGTGGGGGGTGGGAGGAGATGGAGGAGGGTACAGGGTGGATAAAAGGTGGTGGAAGGAGGCTTGACTTGGGCTGGTGAACATGTTACAGAACACAGGTCCAAGGGGGGCAATTACTGGCCCACCCAGGGACGCCCAAAACTGTTACAGAACAGAGGCCACAGGGGCCAAGCTTCATCATGTCCGCCGCCTTAGGAAAAACGTCTCTCAATGCCAGACATTTGTGAAAAGGAAAGAAAATGTTTATTTAATGCTATACAGACCTAAAGTAGTGACCTAATGTCTTCATTAAGATATCAAAGTCCTTTTGCATACCCACAGATGCCCACAGTGCTTCCTTCTCCCCCTGCCCTAATTCGGGGTACCATGACTCAGGAAAAGAAGCAAATGTCTGGGATCCAGGCTCCTGACACCGTCAGCTCTGTTGCCGTCCAGGCAGATCCTCTGACTAATCCAAAGCCATGTGGCACCTTCTCATGGCCTACTGGCAAAAGTCCTTTCCCCCTTCTTCTGGGCAAAATTTCTCCTTCTTCCCAGGCCACTCAGCCAAAGGGAGCACCCTAAAGATGCGTATTCCTCTTCTAACAAAGCTGTGGGGGTCTGCACTCTGCCAAAGCTGCATGGCTCCCCCTTCACCTGAGTTGCGGGGAGGGGTCCCCACTCGGCCAAAGCTGAGTGGTGATTCTCCCTCACATGGCTGCGGGGGTCCTGACTCTGCCAAAAGTGCATGGTTCTCTCTCTACTGGCTGCCGTGTCTGGGTTTAAATTCCCGTGCCAATCTTCCTCTGCAGCCCCATTTCCGACTCCTCCTACAATAGGCTACACCTGCCAGCATTCCCGTATCCTTCCAGCTTTACTGGGCTGTCATAGTGAGTCCGGGCAGGTGTGGCCCCATGGCTGGAGCCAGTCATCTCCAAGCTCTCACACAGGTGCTGTAAACAGGGGGAGTTGCCTTCCAGTTACATGTTGGGTGGAAGTCACTCCCATCCCCCTCCCTCAAAGCATGGCCATAGCTGTTCAACATATCGGTGAAACCAGTTAAAGGTTACAGGCATGTTAAATGACCACGCCAGAGGTTAGCTGCACAGCTGTTGCCATGCAAAACTGCTCTCAATGGCCCTGCTCCATGTGTCCCATCCCCCAACTCACACCTGAGGGGGAAGGGGTGAGGACATCTTACATGTCTTTCTAATATTTCCTGGACACCCTGAGTTCTGGGCCCCATTCCAAATCCCTATTTTGGGGCCCCCTTCTTGGCTGCACCCTGTTACAAACACATAGTTCAGTGTACAGATGATGTGCTGTGGCATTATTCACCTGAAACCTGTATAATTTTATTAACCACTGTCACTTCAATAAATTCGATAAAAAGGACATTACTCTAGCAATTATTTCTCTTCTGCATCATTAAATTTTCCTTCTTAGGTGGATCTTTCCCATCAGCATATTTTTCTCTTACTAAAAATTTCCCTCTGACACTCTTTCTCCCGCCAGCACCAACCAGCTTTTCTTTTCTCTTTCAGCAAAACACCTCTGAGGAGCTGAGTTTACTCACTGTCTTCAGTTTCTCTCCTTCTGTTCTTTCCTGAACCCAGGCATCCGCCTTACCATGCTCCCGAAACCTCTCTTGCGAAGTCAGTAATACCTCTCCTTTGTGAAACCCAGTGGTTATTTTTCAGGCCTCATCCTGTATGAACTGCCGGTAACGTTTGGCACGGGTGATTGTTCCTTTCTCCTTGAAATGTTTCCTTCACCAGACTTCCAGGATACCAACAGTTCTCTGATTATCCTTCTGTGTTACTGACCCTGCTTTCCTGATTCTTTCTCATTTCCTTGGCCTGTTAATGTTGTGCTCCAAGGTTCAGTGCTTGGGCCTTCATGTTCTTTGTCTGTACTCACTTCCTTGGCATCACATCTACCCTTAGGCTTTAAGTATCACCTGCATCTTAATGACTGACACATTTAAAACTCCAGGCACATGTATCTAGCTGCCTATTTGAACATCTGTGCTTGGCCATCTAATACAGGGGTGTCAGACTCATTTTCTCCACATCAGCCTCGCAGTTGCCTTTAAAGGGCCAATGTAATTTCAACTCCTTAACAGTGAAGTAGTTACATTTATACAGTCCTAAAATTATTTTGTCCCTTTGAAGTCAACCTCGGGGCTCATGTGGCCCCCAGTGAAAATGAGTTTGACACCCCCGATCTAACAGGTACCTCAGATTTAATGTGTGTGAAACTGAGTTCCCCATCTTCCCAAACTTGTTCCTCTTGCAGTCTTGCTTATTTGTTAATAGGCATTTCTTTCTTCTACTCGCTCAAGGACAAAAGCCTTATAGTAGCCTTGCCTACTTTCTTTCTCCCATATAACCAGACAGCAAATCTTGTTGATTCTGTTTGAAAAATTTAAAAATATTTTAAGAATCTAGCCAGTTTGTGCCATCTTTCCAGCATCCCAAGCCAAGTCACTGTCATCTCTCCCCTAGTTTACTGCAGGAGCTTCTTGGTCTTCCTGCCCTTCTCTTCTGTCTGGAGCCTATTCTTGATACATGAACAGGATTGAGTGCCTTAAACCATAATTTAAATCACCATTTCTCTGCTTAAAACCTTTTAGTGGCTTCCCTTCTCCCCCAGATTACAAGCCAAAATCTTTGCAGTAGCCTCCCAGGTCACTCTGTGACACGGGCCCTCCCTTATTTACCTGACCTTGTCTCCTGCTGCCCTCCCCTTTGATGGCTGTGCTCCAGCCGCGTTGGCCTGCTTGCGATCTCACTGCCTCAGCACCTCCCAGTTGCTGTACCTTCTCCCCGGAGAGTTCTTCCCATGTATTTACACATCTGATTCTTCCACCTTTTTTAAGG
Source organism: Anoura caudifer (assembly GCA_004027475.1). Classification (NCBI taxonomy): domain Eukaryota; kingdom Metazoa; phylum Chordata; class Mammalia; order Chiroptera; family Phyllostomidae; genus Anoura; species Anoura caudifer. The sequence continues at coordinate 4,891 of PVKU01009729.1, forward strand.
CGTTCTCTTAAGTGTTACCTTCGCGATGACACTTTCTCTTACTGACCTATTGAAAATTGTTACTTTCTCTCCCCCCTTCATCGGCCTTCCCTACATCTTTTTTTCTCCACAGCACTTACCTCTGCTTAACATACTGTATATTTTACTTAATTATTTTGTCTCTTTCTCTCTCTCTTCCTACTATACTGTGAACTCCACTGAAGCAGATTGCTTTTTTTACTATGGTGTCTAGATGGTGCTTGGCAGGTAGTATCAGCTGAATGGTGAGTGAATGAGGGAGTCCATGAATGAATGAATGGTAGCTACCTCATAGGGTTCCTAGGCAGATTAAATGCGTTAAACACAAGTACATTCCAAACGGGGCCTGACGTAAAGGAAGTACTGTCTAAGCTGTTAGGTTTCATTGTCACCTTCTCGGGATGTCCACGGACAGTCCTGCAAGCCCTTAGAGGTGAAGACTTGGTTGAGATGTCTCGGCATACCTAATCTCCCATCAGCTTTGGCTGGAAATGCCACCACAAGGAAGAACTGTAGTGATAAGTCCCACATTTGGGGGGATTTCTTAGGGAACCTTGGTAACCAAGATTTACAAGGGAAAAATATCTTTAAAATTATAAATACTAGAAATACTAACTGCAAAAACTGCTTTTTTTACCTGTCCTAAATAAATATTGAGAGTATAATGGGAAATGAATTGAAATGCAAAGCATACAATTGCTTTCTCCTTTTGTTTTTCCTTTTTAAATCATTTTTATGTTATTCTATTACAGTTGTCTCAGTTTTCCCCCTTTGCCCTCCTCCACCCATCCCACTCCCTCATCCCCCTGCTCCGTATTTCCTTTTGACCAGTGAATTTGCCTTTAAGTGCCCTGATCACAAAAATAATTTTAAAAATAGGTCTCCTAATAAGATTTTTATCCAGTCGCACTAGTAGCTTTTGAAAATAGGAAACACCTCAGTTTTGCATCTTCTTTCGTGTGTGGGTGGGAGAGAGGGCGCAGGTTTGCTTAAAGGTCTTCTGTCGCTGTCATGTGATGTAACTGTCACGGACCAAGTTTAATGCTCGGAAAGTTTTATTGGACGAGTTATTTTTGTGTCAGGGAGACTGCTGATCTAATCGATAGTTAAGTAGACTCAATGTATTTTTGTAAATTATTAACATTGCATTTCCTGTACTTCATATTGAAACCATTGTTTTTATTCTGGTAGGCTCATAGCTGGCAACCTGGAATAAAAAACCCATACCGTGGTGTTGTAGTGTGGCCTGTTCCTGAAAATATTGAAATCACTGTGACACTTTTTAAGGTAGGTTTCATTTTTATAAGTTAAACAATTTATTATAGAATCGAGTTTCTAAATTACAGAATGTTTCAGTATTCATTGTTCTGTACATTTGGGTTCAACCTAGTGCCTTAGTGTGCATTATTTTTAGGGGTATAGCAGTTTATTAACAGTGCAAGGGTAGCAGAGTATTTCATGGTCTATAAAGTCAGAATAATTTTGTAGTTCTTTTGAACTTGTTATAATTAAGTTTAGTTGGAATATTTCTTTTACTACTTCCTATGTTCCATCCACAGGAAACTTTAAGGTGCTTTTTCTGTGGAAAGTTGAGGATTGTGGAATTCTTAGTTCTGAATCTCATTTTGTTAGCCTTGTTTGACTAATAACAAGATACATCTTAAAATTATGCCGTGGCTAGTGTGGCTCAGTGGATTGAGCACCAGCGTGCAAACGAAAAGGTCACTGGTTCGATTCCCAGTCAGGGCACCTGCTTGGGTTGGAGGCCAGGTCCCCAGGGGAGGTGTGCATGAGAGGAAACCACACATTGATGTTTCTCTCCCTCTCTTCCCCTCTGTCTAAAAATAAATAAATAAAATATCTAAAGAAAATGTAAATAATAATATAATAAAATAATAGTTACTATTAAAAAATTAGCATTTGATAGATATTTTAGTGATGTTTAGTAGTAGAAGAAAGTTTTAAATTGCTATTTGGTAAATATTTTATTGATATTAATATTTTGTAAATACTGTAGCTTAAAAGCAAAATTCTAGTTGTAATTCAAAGTATAAATTCAAAAACATAGGTGTATATATACCTACCAGCCTAGTTTATGTGCATGTTTTTTTTCCTTAAAAGTCTTCCATATTTCTTGAAACACTGTAACATTTTTCACACATAGGGTTAAGCACTGGAATATTTACTTTCCTAACCAACTCCTTACCTACTCCAAAAAAATGATGGGGACAACTATGTCTCAGTTTTAGCTTCTTTGAAAATGTTAAAATTAGAAAGTGAATGCTTTATTTCTTCTTTCAATCATTGCAATTATATTGAAGTTACTTTTGCAGGATAGGAGGAAGAAGGACATCTCATTAAGCATAATTTAGTTACATAAAGTTCGTGAAAATCCACTAAGCATTTAAGGACATTAAATTTAAGTAGAGAAATGTTATATGGCTTAGAGTGTGAAATGTCTGTGTAAAAAAGTTGCTTTTGATTTTGTGACCCATTATGTTAATTCCTCCAGGAACTACTGTAGAGGTCAGGAGAACAAAACACTGTGATGAATGTTAATGTACTAACCAGTGAATGGCATACTACTTTTAAATGCTGTTTCATGTATTGTATTTTTCAAAACATTCTTAATACTTTATGCATATTTTATACTTTTGATACTACTGTTACTGGCATTGGAGCATCACTTGATTATGCTTCTCGTGTGTACACCGTCCTCGGTTTGTCCAGGGAGAAATAAGGAGTAAGAGAGTAGCTGCAGTCCCTCTGTAGTCAGGAGTGCCAGGGCCGTCCTGTTGCCTTTCAGATGGCCGTCTTCAAAGCCTGGTATTGAACCCCTCTCGTCCATCCTTTTCCCACTGGAATCATACGAGTAAGCTTAGAGGTTTACTGTGAGACCTTCGGTGATTTCACTTAATTCTCACAGCAGCCCCAAGGTTCTGGGATTATTTCCGTTGTGCTGTTAAGGCAACTGAGGCTAGAAAAGAAGAAACTTGCCCAGACCCACTGTGATGTAGCCCTGCCCTGTATTTACTCTTTGTTTTACGGCCATTCTGTAATAAAAACGACTGCGAACATAGCCTGCAATGCAAGATCTCTGATATTCTTGAAGAAAGTTTTTAAGTAATCTCTTGGTTGTTTTGATTTAATCTGTTGTTTCTATTGGCAAAGCAAATGAATGGACATAGTTATACAACTTTTTAAAAAAACAGGATGATAGAGAAAACAGGGTTAGAATAGAGCTGGCAACCATATGTTTGGGGAAAGGATATCACTGAGTGATTCCGAGCTGAAAGTGGCTGTTGAAATATGTTACTTGGAAGATTAGGAGATAAGTGGTGTTTTCAAGTACTGACGAGAATGTTCAGCATATTCTTATCACAGAACTTTTATAACTTTGAGTGTTATGTTATGGTCTGTAGAAAAAAACCCCAAATACCCCTTCCTCCCTGGTTTACTGTACCACTTGTGCTGAGGCAGCCTTGTGACCATTTAAAATATTTAAAGAATATTTTCAACCAATGCGCTTTTAATTCTTTCTGACTCCCCCATCCCACCAAATTATAATAGAAAAAAGTAAAACAAGTGAAACAAGACAACATTTTATTCTTTCATGGTGATTTTTGGAATTTGTTTTTGAACATCATTGAAAATATTCAAGTGGAAAACGTCTCATATTTCTCCTCCTTTTTACTTTACTTTAATAAAATCTTCACAATTCACTTAATGTTGAAACTTGCAAATAGGAAGGGACTGCTTTAAACCCTTTTTGCCTGAAGCACAGTATCCACAGAGGTGTGCTCATACACAAGGTGCATTTTAAAGAAGTTATCAGTGTTTAATTTTTCTGTGATTTAACTAAAAATCAGTTGGTTCAGCTTGCATGCTTGGTTTTGCAATTTGAATGAGATTGAAAATTGATGTTTCTAGTAAGTGAATAAAAAGCCTTTCAGGGTTTTGAGAAGGGAAAAGACTCTGTAGGCCGTTTTCAGTTTTTCTCTTTACTGCTGTGGTGGTAAAGGAGACTGTGAAGCTGTGACTTTCAGCCTTTTTTGTCTTATGGCGCACACAAACTAATTACTAGAATTCTGAGGTGCACCAAAAAACATATTTTTTGCTGATCTGACAAAACTATATGTATAATTTTGATTCATTCACATTGGATGGCCATTGTGTTGGCTGTTGTCCTTTTTTTTTTTAAATTCGAGAATCTAAGGGAAAGAGGTCAGTGGCCTTAACTAGTCAGGTATTGCATGTTTTAAAAACCCTTGCAGCATGCTGGTTGAAACTCACTGCTCTAGGGGGTAGAGAGTAGGATATAAAGAAGACTTAGTTGATTGGAGCTGAAAGAAATCTTTCTTACAAATGTTTTTGTCTGGTAAGTAATATAGTTACTTGTGTAGGTATTCCATTTTGAAGTGCCTTGAAAACGAACATTATTGTTGCTGTTTTACGTGGTTTTACTGACTTTGCCCTATCACATTGTTCCTTGGTCCTATTGAAATTGTTCTTTTAAGAATAATACATCGTTGGTATTTAAAAATAATGTTTCATATGCTTTGAGAATTAATGTGTACTGTGGAAGGCACTCTTCAGTGTTTGTTAATTTACACGATATGTATTTATTAATCCATTCATTAAATATTCTTGAGAATCTGCTGTGTGGCTGGTACTGTTCTAGGTCCTGGGGACATACATGGCGGGCAAACTGAACCAACACTGGGGCTGGAATCAAGGCAGATCCCAAACTGTAGCACAGTTTTAATACCTACTAGTTGTTCACTGTGGGACAGCACATCTTTCAGGTCTCAGTTTTGTGTCCTGTTAAAGGGGAATAAAAATAGCAACTACTTCATAAGTTCTTATGATCATTAAAACAGCACCGTAATTGGAGCAGAATGTGTGCTCGGTAAGTGTTGCATTTTGCTCTTGCTAATTGTACTAGCTGAGCTACAACTATACTGCATTTCTCAACAAAGTGAAGGGGAAGGGCAGGTAGGCAAAGGGGCTCTTTTCCTGGCTTTGTGTCACACTTTCTTACTCGGTCTGTACAGTAGCACTCTTTGTGCCCTAAATTCTTCATGGGAAAGCTTCTTCAAGCTTTGTTTGTTTGTTTTTAATTGCAGAACTTTCACTTTAAGTAATGGAGTAGTACCTTCCACAGGACCAACTGTCTGACAGATACCAACCACAAACCCTGGGCAAAATATTTTCAAAAGCAAACAAACCAATACTAGAATGTACTATAGAGTAACGAAAAGCTGTCAGGAAATGGATGGTATCTACCCTGGAAGGAAGTGAATGGTGTTGGTTGAGTAATGGAAGCATATACTGTGTTCATGGATTGGAAGAATTAACATCATCAAAATGTCCATACTACCCAAAGCAATTTATAGATTCAACACAATCGCTATTAAAATACCAATGTCATATTTCACAGATATAGAACAAACATTTCATAAATTTATACGGAACCATAAACAACCCTGAGTAGCCAGAGCAATTTTGAGAAAGAAGAGCAAAGTAGGAGGGATCACAATACCTGGTATCAAATTGTATTACAAGGCCACTGTAATCAAAATAGTCTGGTCCTGGCATAAGAACAGACACATAGGCCATTAGAACAGAATAGAGAGCCCAGACAAAGGTCAGTTGGTATTCAACAAAGGGGGCAGAAGCATAAAATGGAGTAAAAATAGCCTCTCCAACAAATGGTTTTGGGAGATCTGGACAGCTACATGGAAAAAAATAAAACTTGACCACCAGCTTACACCATACACAAAAATAAACTCAAGATGGATAAAAGGTTTAAGTATAAGTCATGATACCATAAAAGTCTTGGAGGAGAACATAGGCAGGAAAAGTTCAGATATTCCTCACAGCAACATTTTCAAACCTTATTTATAGTAGTCTCTCTCCATAAACCTAGTTCACAGGCAGGACCAGGCCGGGGAAACAGGTTTCGAGTAGCGTTCTCCACCACTTGTTCCTTTTACCTTTCCTCCCTCCCCCTGCGTATCACCACTGAAGGAGCTCCTTTTGACGGGTTTTTATCCTACTTGTGCGAATTTACTTATGCAAATAATTGCCTTACTACAGCTTAGTATCAGTCACCACCATGCTGTTACAGCAAAAAAAATAAATAAATAAATAAATAAATAAAAATAAGGTAAACAGATATAAAGAAGTAAAACAAGAAGTTTTGAATTTACCCCATAGGTATGTAAGAGTCAGTAAAGAAACTTGAATTGGTACTAACATGGTCAGAACTATGGCTTGGGAGAATTAATAATACGTGTACAAGATCAATTGGAGAGCGGAGAGACTTGAGAATGCTGCAGTTGCTTTTACCTAGGGACAGAGTGGTAACAGCCCAGACCAGGCTGTGGCAATAGAAACAGAAGACTAATAATAGACTAACATGCACCAGTCATGAATAAGATGCTTTCCTAGGAGCAGCATGTGGGACCCGAGACCCAGTAGGGGAATAGAGTCCGTCTTCCATTTGCGTACACTCACTCATTCTTAGATTGGAATGTTGAGCCAAGAGCCTGCTTTGTTTAAATATTCTCTCACTGTCGCCCTGGCTGGTGTGGCTCAGTGGGTTGAGCACTCGCCTGTGAACCAGAGTCGCCAGTTCGCTTCCCAGTCAGGGCACAGGCCTGGGTTGTGAGCCAAGTCGTGTCCCCAGTGCGGGGCGCTTGAGAGGCAACCACACATTGATGTTCCTCTCCCTCTTTCCTTGCCTTCCCCTCTTTCTAAAAATAAACAAATAAAATATTTTAAATATTCTCTCGCTCTCAATACTTTCTTCCCTCCCCCTCCTCTAACACAGGGAATTGAACTTGAGTAACTTAATTGCACATACTATTTGACCCTGCTACTTTGTTTTTATGTGTTATACTCAGTTTTACCTATTCTACTATCTGGAGAAGTCCTATACCATCCCTTCTGACCCAAATGCTTTCTCTCTCACAAAGCTTTTCCTATTCATTCCTGTAAAAAGTGATGTGTTGTTTTCCAGTATTTGGTAAAACCATGTATTTCATTCATTGCATATTTATTTAGATTAGTTTTTTTTTATCTTCGAAGGCAGAGACAACTATGTTTGGCAGCATGCAGCATCTCTACGCTGCCTTATATAATAAGTAACTAATTAATACTTGTTAGATAAATACTTGCAAAAAATGCACATCATATTTTAAAGGTATTTGGTGTAGTATCCAATCCCTTTCTGAGGTTTCTGAGGCCTTTCCACAATTAGTGAGTGGATGGAGTTGGGGGTATCAGCAGTCATGCCAATTTGCCATTTCATACAGATTATGAAGTCCTTTGCATTACTTTGAAATTCCAGATGTTTACACTGCTTAGAGGAAAACGTTGCCTCAAGTGGTACTTTTTTTTTCTTATATGTATAAATGTGAACTACTTACATTTATACATTTAAGTACAAGTTTTACTACATGTAAGTAGTTTTACATTTATAAATGCAGACTACTTACATTTATAAAAATGAGGACAAGGCTTTACATAAGAATCTAATCTAAGTTATCTGTCTCTGATCAGGTTTCTTTTTATCTTGTCATCTGTGCTATCCTGGAAGATGATATGCATCAATATAAGTAAAATAGAGAATTTCTCAATATAAAATAATGCTTTAAATTTAGAGAAATTATGTAATTATGTAATAATTATGTAATAATTATGTAATGAGGCTTTAAATTTAGAGAAATTCGTAAGAGTAGGCCATTTGGCCTCTCTTTTTTAAAAAGCTGGTAAAGCTCAAAGCAAGGCTGTCTGCGTTCCATTGATTGACTGAATTAAAGAAACGTATTGCGACTTGATAATTTTGCCTTTATTACAGGATCCTCACGCAGAGGAATTTGAAGATAAAGAGTGGACATTCGTCATCGAAAATGTAAGCTAATGGCAAATTCTGTCACCGTTCACATTTTTGACTGTATGCATTACTAAGGTACACTAGCATTTTGGTGATAGGAGAAATGTTACCTTATAAAATTAAATAGTGATTCATAGCTTTTAGAAATTTTTAATGAAACAATAGCCAATAGCTGAATTATTTGTCAGGAGTACTTTTGTTTAAACTATAAAAGTAAAAATACTTTTCAGTACTAAGTTATATACATACTTTTGGGGGCTTAAGGGAAAGACCATGTCTTACACATCTTTTTATCTGTTCAGCATCCAGCATGATGCTTCTCACGTAGCAAATTCTCGTTTACGCATGTGTTGAATGAAACCACGAGTGACTCGAAATCTTTTTAAAATAAAGCCTATGCTTTCACTTTTTGTTTGAGTTGAGGGATTCTAGATCGGTGCTTGAATAATTATCTTTAATTTACGTATTGTGGAATTTTAAGTGACTGGCAGGTGGGTAAAGTGGGTGTTCATTAAATATTTTTGAATGGGGATTTGGGAAGATAGTAAATGGAAATATAGGAAATTAAGAGCGTGGGTTCTGGAGTCAGACGTGATTTCGATCCCTAGCTCTCCCACTTACAAGCCATGGTTAGTTTCTTAACTTCTCAGTCGTGAGGATTAAATAATGCTAATGAATATTAGTTTTTACAGTTGTCATCATCAGTGTTTTCGTAATCACCATTAAAATTCTAAAATATCTGTGTAACAGATCTGTACCATCCTTTGCAGTGTGTTCTTCCTTTCCCAGTCAGCCCGTTGTGTGATTTTGTTTTCTATCTCAGTGGTAAAAGGGTTCTTGCACTTTTCCCAGCACTAACTGGGCCGTTTTTAGTCTGAAAGATCTGAGGAGCTCGTGAGGGAGATCAGTCCAAACACAGCAGGTGGAGTTCTGAAGGCTGCGTATCAAGCCAATGTCATGTTACAGGTTCCCACGTGTTAACAGCCCTCTCGCTTTTCTGGAGCGCTAGACCTGAGCATTTTACGTGAGATAGCCACTGAAGTTTTAAAAGCAAACGTAGACTCCCTGAAATTAGTTACAGCTTCAACAGCTACCTTTCATTCTCACATCAGGAGCTTTTCCCCAGTGAACGTTCCTTTGCTTTTCAGTACTAATCACTGTTGTTAGTGAAGTTGATGTATTAAAGAATTAGTGAACAAAGTTTGGATTGTAGTTAATGGTAAAAAATATGGAAGAATTAACTTCACATTTGTTGAGAAAGGTGTTGTTACTACACAATTGCTCTTAGGGTAGAAGCGTACTACTAACAAATTTCTGAAGGGTAGGTTATGAACTAATGACCCTACTGAAAGGTAGAAGTGAAAAAAACCCCAAAATCAAGCTGTATGATATGGATTGCGTTGGAATGCAGAAGGCTTTCAGATCTATAGGATTTTAGGAAAAATTCGTGTTACAGATTTTATAAAAGTATTTGAAGGTTAGTAGAGAAGCATTAAAATTTAAAGTGAAACTAAGCTTTAAAATGGATCATGAGATAAAAGGGTATATTTCGAATTATCCTTTTCCTTTTGAGGTATGTGCTTTTCAAATCAAGAAGGGTTTGGGTACCCTTTTAATGAAAAATATATTCATTTAAGCTCTGAAGCCTATTTTGCTCATTTGCGCATTTCTTGCTCAGATGGTTGAAGTTGCTAGAAATGGGACTGAGATAAGAGAGTGGCCGTAGGAGGAAAACGAAAAATGAAATGTGTTACCATTCCTTTTCTACAAATGTTTGTCAATAAGATTTATAAAGGTCCAATAAATATAATATAGACAGCCTTTAACTATTATTTAAATTCAGTTCTATTTAAATTCTACTATTCTGTCCAACGGCTTTGAAGACCTTGCTCTGAGGTGTATGTCTTGCAGATCTTAGCCGTCATTTTGCTTTTTAGTGCTGAAGGGTTTTCGCCTCTTTGTCTCTCTGCCTCATATTTTTGTTTAGAAAAAAAAATACATTTGTTTCTCTCTCATCATCATATAGAGAAAACATGAACTACTGAATGGGTTAGAATTGAGTAAAATCTTGATTTTTGTATCTTCAAAACTGGTGACATTGAGTACATTGTTTTCTCAGGCACAGTTTCTTCATCTATAAAGTGAATATTTTCTGTAACTGATCTTAGAAGGCTTTTGTAGGTTTGTGACTTTGTTTTTGTTGACAAAAATATCTTTACAAACTTTTTGAAATTACCTTTCTGTAGAGAAATTTTTGATTTTTAAGTTCATGAAGAGTGCAATATTTAAAATAATTATCTAGTGTAGCATTTTGTAATAAATCAATATATCCCTAATTTACATCTTTCTTTAAAAAGTCCGTATCAGTATTTGTGTTTTCTGTATACTTTTAAATCTAGAATGTAATGTGAGTATTGTTGTTAGTTTCCTATTCTGAACTTTTAGCGCAACAGTTCTTTGCTCCGACTTCCTGTCTCTGTAGTAGTTATTTCCTATGCCAGATTAAAAAAAGAAAAAAGAAAATCGTGTGGGTGGCAAAGGTGAAACGGAGTAAGAGGTACAGACTTCTCAGTTATAAAACGACTCACAGGGTCTGTAATGTACAACATAGGGAATGTGGTCAATAGGATCTTAATAACCTTCGTGTAGTGACAGATGGTTACTAGATTGATATCGGTGATCACTTCGCAAGTTATGTAAATGTTGATAACATGGATCATATTCAATGTAATATTGTATGTTAACCATAGTTTAATTTTTTTCAAAAAAGGAAAATTTAATTGTGGTATAAACTCACTTTTCATGTTAAGGAAGATATTAGTCTTTGTAGTAGAAACCTAGTTTCTCAGCCATGGGGGGTGTGTGTGTGTGTGTGTGTGTGTGTGTGTGTATCAATCTTTTAAGAAATATCCAAAACTTAGTGGAGTCCAGGTATTGAAGAGCTAATTTGAAGAATATTAAAATCAATCAGAATGTGGAAGAGTGGATGTTTTATATCTATCAGTGATGATGACAACAATTAATAATACTTTCTATGAACCCAAATGTAAGAACATAACATTTATTAGATGCATTTCTTATGATTTTATTATTGTCGGCTTGTACCTGTTTTAACAGCAGGTGGTTTTTTAGAGGCAATTATGGGATTTAACCTATTTTATTAGCATTATGTTTATTTTTAAAAAGTTAAAGAAAGTTAAATATTAAATACATCTATTACCATATTGACTTACATTATATACAGTTACCAGACTTCAGAAGTATTATGAAATTGCTGTATTCTTGGTGTATAGGAAAGAGCATAAATATACATTATAACTAGAGCATCTAAATATATGAAAAGAGAATATATTAATCTACATACTTTAAACTAGAATAACTATCATAAATTGTGATCTGTCTAGTCTCAAAGGATGAAGGTTGTATAATTAAATCTAAAACAAAACAAAAAAAGAAGGTAGTGTATTCTCACCTGGAAAACAGACCAGAATTGGGCAGTGCTAACTCAATTTCCTTCTGCCCAGACTAACTCCCATATAGTGAGAAGAATAGATGAACTTGAAGAATAGGGTTTTTCCTTCCTATCTTGGTGTTAAATCTTTGTATCTGCTCTGTGAAATCTAGGTCAGTTGTCTGAGATGTTAATAGGACCTCTGCTTGGATAAGTGAATTTAACAGGGTTCTGTTCCATTTATTTCCATATATACCACAATTTCTTTCTTTCTTTCTTTTTTTCTTTTTACATAATGTCTTTTGTCGTAATGTCTTTTGTGTAGTTAGGTAGTCAGTATACGCATTTGTTGAATGAGTGAGTGAATGATTATAGTTAAACTCAATTAACTGTTAGAAATCCTATAAGGATTATTATTTTTAAGAGAGAAATTATAGCTCTTTCTCGATGCAGCCTGATGTGACCTCTGAAAATGGTTCTTTTTTCAGTTGACCCAGAAAACCCCACAAAATCATGCCAACCAAGAGGTTTAAATCTTTGTGTTCACTTTAAGAACACTCCTGAAACTAACTGCCCAGGCCATCAAGGATACGCCTATTGGTGGAGTTGGTAGGTGTGCCCAGGCCAAACCGTGGGTCTGGATGCAGGGTCAGAGGCCCAAAGACTGCTGATTTTTTGCTGCACATGCTTAAAAATGCAGAGGGTGATGTTGAACTTACAAGTTTGGATGTAGATTCTCCGATCATGGGGCACATCCAGGAGAATGCAGCTCCCAAGACATGGTGCAGACTTTACAGAGCTCATGGGTGTGTTAATCCCTACCATGAGCTCTGCCTGGCCCATGGAGAGGATCCAACTGGAAAGGAGCAGATTGTTCATAAACCAGAAGAGGAGGTTGTGTAGAAGTGAAAGACATCCCAGAAGAAACTGGAGGAACAAAAACTTATGGCCTGGTAGTAAAGTCCTCATCAGATGAATTCTAATAAGAGGGGCTGGAGAGGGGGAGAGAGGCTGAGATTCAGATTGATTTACATAGGTATCCATCAAGAGTATTGAAGAAAAATTCAAAAAGTAGTCTCTAGGGGCAGTGAGATAGTTTGTGAAGGGTCCTTATGCCATTGCCTAGAAGCTCTTCTCATCAACCCCTACTTAATTTACATAGCTTATCTCATACTTTTTATTCCGTCAATAAGACATTCTGGTTTTAACCCCACCTGCGTCAACATGGTTAGTAAGCTACTCTCCGACGTACTCCAACACACTTTAAGATGTAAATTGGGTTTGTTGCTTACAAGACCTCTTATAAGGCTGCTGACCTGTTATTGTTAATTATAAGATTAGATATTTCATAAGCCAATGAAGTACCAGTTTGAAGAATTATTTCATGAAAACTGTTAAATGCTTTAAAAGAGTTGATAAAACTGAGTTGTTAGAATCTGCTGTGATATTGGTGGATATACAACTGTAAAAAATTGGGACAAATTTATAAAAATCTGGAAGAAGTTTTTATTCAGATTGCTTCTCTATTGCCCTTAAGTATTCATTTCATTTAAAAGATACTGAAATGCACTAATGATATATGAGGAGAGTGTATTATATAAGAAAATTGACAACAAAGTTACACTCAAAGAAACCATAAAACTGATGAGTGAAACAGTATGTATTGAAAAAAATGAAAATGTTTGTCAGTATTCATAAATTCTTCATTTAATTGACCAATTCTCTGTGCCATTCACATCAAGAGGGATTCTACTATAAATTTACATTAAAATAAGTCATTCTCATGAGATTGGTTTCATATACTCATCTATAGGATTAAATAACTTAGATGCTTTTTAAAACCAAACTCAGTGCACGTAGACATTACAGTTTCCAGGCTGTAGCGGTTTGCTTTGCACTATTCCCCCCTCATTCACAGGGGATACATTCCAGGACCCCAAGTGGACGCCTAAAGCTGTGCATAGAACCCTGTGCTTACATACTCGAGGTCTAATTTAGAAATCAGGCAATTTCATGAATAGAATATTCATTGTTTCTGTAGATTTTAGCAATCTTAGCACACGGTTTTTTTTAAAGTCAAGACCTTTGACGTTTTCACTTAAAGGTGGTGCTGCACAGCTATTGGGCACATCCGAATTGCCAGCATCACTGCTCTTGTGCTTTGTGGCATTAGGAACGCAGACGTTACGGTACTTCCCCAGTCCACCTGATAACCTGGAAGGCTGCTGAATGACCAGTGGGCAGCTAGTCTGTGCTCTGGACCACAGGATGTTGAGCGCCCTGGCTGGGGAGAGTGGGGTCCTTCATCACGCTGCTCAAAAGGGCATGTAATCGAAAAGTTATTTCCATTTGGACCCCAGTTGACATGAGTAACTAAAACCTTGGGAAATGAAGGGATTACTATAGTTGACATTATCTAATGGATTTTAACCTTTCAAGTAAGTTAACCAGTATTTAGCTCGTTTATCTACACATTCTATAGCAATTAATTCACTGTACGTGTATTTTTGCTGGTCCCTGTTCTAGGTACTTGAAATGAATTGGTGTATAAAACACACACAAAAAATCTCTTCATGGGGCTTACACTTCTGTGTGTGTGTGTGTGTGTGTGTGTGTGTGTGTGTGTGTGTGTGAGACAGAGAGAGAGGGAGGGGGAGAGAGAGAGAGAACAAATAAATATGTTTAGATAAGTGTCTGGATCAAAAGCAGGGGACTCTGGATAGGGATCCCCTATTTTATTATGTGAACATAATGAGCCCTCTTACTACTTGTAAGGCCCCCAAAATATAATTCAGATATACTTATCAAATTAATTTAAAATATATTTTAATAAGAGTTTATTACATATTGTGAGGTATGAGAAAGTTTAAAAAGAACCTTGAAATTCTGTATAAACCTTTTTTTAGGTTGCAGCTCCCCTCAGTGGTTAATGATGAAATTGACTCTTGTCTATAGAAATAGTTCTATTATTGTAGCAATAACAAATTACAAGTGATGTACTCTGCCTTACATGAGCTAGTGAATTTCCAAGGACTAAAGTCGGTCTTTTCTTGTAAAATCTAGGTTTTGTTTGCAAGTTTTTTTGTAAATTGTTCTGACATTGAAAGATGTCCTGACATTTTGAATGGAAATTTTAATACCTTTCATTTCCTTGCACAGTCAATAAAAAAGTTTTTGTCGTAATAAAAGTTTTTTGCCTAATATAAAACATCCCCCAAAACAGAGAAGTCATCAAAAGGTATTACCCTAACAAATTTGTTGGGCACTTACTGTGTACCAGATACTACGTAGAATGTTTTATACACATCTTATTTGCTAATTATAATAGTTGTAAGTCAGATATTAATAACCTTACCTTACAGGAAAAGTAGGAGTTAGGTTAAGTAACTTGTTCAAGGTTACATAGCTAAGAAGTCGGGATTTTGTTTGGTCTTCTTCATGGTCTTTGCCCTTAGCTCCTATGCAGTAGCTACTTCTCTTAGAGACAAAGATGAAAAGAAATAATTTGAAATTACAGAATTACAGAGAAGCTTTTAATTTGTCTTCTGTAGTGGGAAACTTGTGAGGTAGGTATATATTCAATTAGTAAAGATAGTCTTTAATTATTGTACATTTTCAGGCCAAAAGCTTTTGGGATTAATTATTTGACCACTGTTAGACATTACAAAATGGAATCCCAGAATTTGTCAGTCTAGATTTTAGAATATTGTTTTCTCAAAGCAAACTTCCTGGCGCTTTGTGAAAATTGAGATAGTGCTGTCTCTTTATTTTATTGGTTCTTTTGTTTCTGGTCACAGGGAAGATTTCCCAATTTTTTGTGAGCTTTCTTCTTTGGACCAGAAAGCTACTTAAACATAAGTTTGGGAGAGGAAACATCAATTGGTTATCTCTGGTATGCGCCCCTTTCAGGGGCCAAACCCGCAATCCAGGTGTCGTACGTGCCCTGACTGGGAATCAGCTAGTGACCTCTCGCTTTGCAGGATGATGCCCAACCAACACTGACAGGTCAGGTGCACAAGTCAGACGTCAGAGGTGGTTGTACTACTTTAGCTTTGTAACCTTGGACAAATTATTTTACCTTTTATAGCCACAGTGTACTCAGGTATAAAATTATGGTATTAATACCTACTCTGTAGGTTATTGAAAATTAGAAAATATATGCAAAGTATCTAGCTCAGTAAAGGGTAGCTGCTTTTATTATTTTTTATGTCTTCTTTACATTTTTCTATGTCCTCCAGAAAGAGGACATAGAAAAATGTAAAGGAAAGGAAGCTAGATTTCCAAATTTATTGTTACAGGATTTTAGTTTTTCCACTCCTTTATACCACTTGTGCCTCTCAGTGATTTCTAAACTTGATCATCTTAAATAAATAATAAGGCAACTTAACTTACAAACATGTCACTTAGATTAAACTTAAATATTTTCATCTTTCTAAACTTTTCAGATTTTGATAGGATATCGTCTCCTTAGAAATTTAATCCAAGAATAAGAACCAGTTTGTTTTCTAAAATTAAACAAGTGCTGATAATTTATTAATATCTGCCTTTGGGCGTATGTATTCACGATGTCAATATACGGATGTACCCCAAAAACAGATATAAGTGAGCTTGGAAACGTCCTTTATTTCAGGTTACTTATAATCTGTATGCCTGTTATTAGTGCACGTTATCAGGAGTGGATACTATAAAACACGTTTCTTTTTTATCTACTATGATGTAGTAACGTTTGTTCACCTAGGCAGTGGACATTGTTTTACAGGGTGGGGCAAAAGTAGGTTTACATTTGTGAATACCCAGAATACAGCACTTATTCTTATGCTTGTTAATTGTTGTATTGTTTTTCATATGGATAATTGTGAACTACTTTTGCCCCACCTCTGTACTTTCCTGTGAAGCCGTAACAGTTATATTTAGATAACAAAACAAGTGTTGGTCTTCTTGGTGCTTTAGGTTGTTCAACTAAAACCAGAACCAATGTAAATGGGTATGAATTTGTAAATTATATCCATAGGTCTAAATGTTATAAATCTAAAAATTTTCATTCTTAGAATCTTTTGGTTTTTTAATAAGTCCAAAAATGCACATTGATGAAAAGTATCATCCTAGGTTGAATTCATTTATTCATTCAGTTATTCTGCTAACATTTAGGGTGCATTTTCTGTATGCCTAGACATTTTGTTAATGTTGAAGATACAGAATCAGTTAGGACATGTAGAGTTTCAATTCTGAGGTGCATATTTTCTCCTCCCATATTTTAACTTCTCTGAAATGGGGATCAACTTACATTTTTGGTGTTTCGCAATTATAACTGGTAGTGGTTTTTTTTCTTTTTTTCTTAGCACTATATAAAATAATGGCACATCGCTTAAAAACCAGAGGAGACTTACAGTTGATGGCCTGAAGTAGCCTGTTCTCCTGAAGTGTTTAAACTAGGGAGGGGATCATATACGTAAGGAAAGAAATACAAGAAAAAAGATACATTCTAGGGAGACTGTGAAGGGCAGAGTTGGGAAAGGCTTTGTAGAGGAAGTGGCCACAGAGCTTTAGTTTTTAAGAAAAAATGGAGTTAGGCCAAAAAAAAAAAAAAAAAGGCATTCTAAACATAGGAAAGAAAGCTCAGGTAAGGGCAGTGGTGAATTTAGAGCAGTAACCATTCTTGATGAGATAATTGAGAGAAAGAATAATAATAAAAAAAAAAACAACTAAACTCTGAACCAACCAAAACGAAACCTGAGCTCCTCACTAAAGATCCATACACCTCTATTTTTTTTTTTTTTACTGTTAACCCAATACATTTAATAACAGGCAAGTGATTAGCTTGAAGTGCTATGTCCTCCTTCAAGGAGATCAGTGGGATATCAAAATACGTTTCCTTGGGGCCACCTGTTCAGTCTTTCCCACTGTCTTTACCTGTGACCAGTAAGATGGGCTGGTTGGCTCCTCAGTGCCTTTAGTGCCGTGTATTTGGTGTCACCTCCAGAAGCGTTTTAAGTGGACAGGGTAGGACATTGATTATGTTAGTTCCAAGGTAATACTGTAAACTCTCCTCTGTTTTTTTCTCTTTTACTAGTTTACATTGCACGAGATTGCCTGTCCAACCAAATTTACCTGACAAGATTATACCAGGAATGGAAGTTATGTAATAACTGAAACAATACAGTGTAAACAATATAAAAGTCACAGTTTCTGGCTTTATTAAATTTAAGTTTGAATCTTCCTCTGAAATTAAGTCAGTCTCTTTATCTCACAAAGTTGTATTCTGATAAATTACCTCTACCATTTTTTCCAGAGGTAAAAAATATATATATATGTATGTATTTATATACGTATATATAAATACTTCTTCTGTCCTCAAATTATTTTATTTCCTTTGTCATCTGGGCCAAGGGATCGAACGCTGAGGTTGGGTAAAGAGAAGGTATCTTTTTTAGGAACTATAGCTTACACTTTCTTCCATTTAAATTGGTGTAGCTTCACATCAAACTGAAAGGTTTCGCACAGTGAATGAAACCATGAACAACATGAAAAGGCAGCCTGCTGCTCTGACTGTCATGGCTCAGTGGGTTGGGCATTGATTGTCCCACAAGGCAGAAGGGCACTGGTTCAATCCCTGGTCGGGGCACATGGCTGGGTTGCAGGTTTGGACCCCAGTCAGAGTGCATGTGAGAAGCAGCCACTGATGTTTCTCTCTCACTTCAATGTTTCTCTCCCTTTTTTCTCTCTCTCCCTTCCCTTCTCTCTAAAATTAAATTGAAAGAAAAATAGTAAAATCTAGAAAAGGCAACCTACTGAATGGGAGAAGATCTTTGCAAATGACTCCTTTGATAAGGGGTTAATATCCAAAATATGTAAAATACTGATACAAATTTACTTAAAAAAACAATCAGTCTGATTTAAAAATGGGCCGAGGACCTGAATAGACATTTTCCAAAGAAGACATCCAGGTCACCAGCAGGTACACGAAAAGATCACTAGTCATTGTCAGGGAAATGTAAACCAAATCCACAATGAAATATCAACTCACACCTGGTAGAGTGGCTATTACCCAAAAGACAATAAGTATTAACGCAGATGTAGAGAAAAGGGAACGCTCATGTATTGTTGGTGGGAATGCAAATTGGTGCAGCTACTATGGAAAACAATATGGAAGTTCCTCAAAAAATTAAAAATAGAGCTACCACATGATCCAGCAATTCCTCTCTGGGTGTTTACCTGAAGAAAACAAAAACACTAATTCAAAAGATATATGCAGTAAGATACAGAAGCAACGTAAGTGTCCACTGATAAATGAATGGATAAAGAAGATGTACTATCTATCTATCTATAGATAGATATATATCTATCTGCAGTGGAATGTTACTTACCCATAAAAAGAATGAAATCTCGCCATTTGAACAACATGGATGGACCTAGAAGGTGTTATGCTAAGTGAAATAAGTCAGACAGAGAAAGACAAATACTGTATGATTTCACTTATATGTGGAATCTAAAAAAAACAAAACAAAACAAATGACCAAACAACCCAAAACAGAAACATAGAGAACAAAGTGATGGTTGCCAGAGGGGAGGAAGAAGCCTCTCATGAATAACCAGTTTTTCAGAGGTCAAAAGGGTGAACAGTATATTCAAGAATACCACGCCCCATATCTCAGAATTTAGAAGCATTCCTTTCTCATGTAACCAGTGCAACAATTTGTAATCTGGGTACCAGTCGGAAATGGCCCAGCTTTTTAAAGTCAGGACATTTGCCCTAGGATAGCCCACCGGTTAATGTTCCACCTGCTAGAAATCTGACCCTGTAACTTTCTTGAAACTGATCAATCCCTGTTGACATTCCTTCTAAATGCGAGTGACACTGAGTGGATGGAGAGGAGTCTCAAACTTCCGTTAAGAACATACTTGGAGGCAGAGATGGGGGCTGAGTAGGTGGAAGCCGAACCCACTTGCTTGTGCCCCCAGCATGGGTTTTCAGCTGATCTTTTGACAAGTGACCTGAACAATGAACAGAACCTTAGCTGATATGAATTTTTGAAGCTAAGGAGTCCGGAGGGGATGCCCTGCACAATCTGGTAGATTTTATAAGTTGAAAGAGAAATACCCTGCACAAGGTGCCTGCAGCAGAGGGGAGACCAGACAGAAAATGCAGCTTAGTAGCTGCCACCCTGATGTGGACTCCGACCAGCAGTGTCCGCCGTGTTGTGGATGCGACAAACAAAAGCACACGGGCTGCAGAAGTCCTGTGGAGAAAAGGGACAGTGTGGCCACTCTCTGAAGGAGAGAGCGCCCTGACCCTTGCTGGACAGGCTTTTATTGCTTTCTGGGAGCATCACATCAAGGAAGGTCCTCATTCATCATTGCCAGGAAGTAATGATCAACCAATAGATAACATTCGGAGAACTATGAGGGCTTATTCGGAGTCAGGGTCAGTTAGCTAAAGGGCCATAAAACTTTGGGAGACAAACTCATTTCATGCTTGGACCCTTATCGGAAAATTGAGGGCATTCTTAGCAAAGCGGATTTCACAGGATTTTATGCATTCTTTCTTAGGCCTGATTGACCCGGGGAACTGCCTGTTCCTGCCCAGGGCTGCACCACCCTCTGGCATAATGTTTCAGGCTTAAGTCGGGCAGGGGAAGTAAGACAGCCAAGACCTTAGGAGGCTTCTTACGAACAGAATGAGGACTCAGTCAAAACCAAGGGGTGAGGGTCCGTCACCCCCTTTTTCTATAGCTCCCCAACTCCTTCCCTGAGGGCCCCTTTGCAACTGTACCTGTCTTAGGTCGTCCCTCCCTTGAGGACTCTTGCCTGTCATTGGCTAACCAGTCATCTGCCTGGGGCCAGGCAGGGTGAAGTAAAATGGGGCAGAGGCAGTGCTCCAGCCAGGAAGATAAGCTTTGTCTCCTCAGTGGCTTATGGTCTCAAGGTCTCTTACTCAGCCTTAGCCACAGGGGGGTTACAGCTTCTGAAACCAGGCAGGGTGGTTCTCAACACCACCCCTCCCAGAGCAGGGAGCCTCAGCCCTTCACAGGGAACCCCCAATCCTCATCGAGAGAGACTGACTCAGGACGCACACACATAGTGTGCGGCACCTCCATAGCTGCAGCACCAACCAGGAGAGTTCAAGAGAGAAATTCTATTTCCTAAAACTGTCCGAGGCAACAGCAGGCTGCGGCCAGCCCTGACTAAGAGAGACTTCCTGCCTTTTGGGGAGGTGGAGTATGCAGAGAGCTGGTTTGTGGCTCAGTGCAGCAATGTGGGTACCCCATAGAGACCTTTTTAAAGAGGGGTGCTGAGGCCTGGCTGAGCAGGGACCCCACGTGCCCACACAGTTACCCTGCCAGCAAAGAGACTAGATTGAAAACATGGTTCATACCCACAGAGTTCCACGGGCCAGGAAGAGTAGAAGGCTGCACGATGAAGGGATTGTGGGGCCCCATCCAGCACAGCTGATGATTGTGGGTGGGGAAGAGCTGCCTGCAAAACGGCAGATTTGGGTCTGAGTTTCCTGCTGGAGCAGTGAACTAGAGCTTGATGGGCGAGAGCTGAGCACCTGAGATTCTTTGCATCCAGGCAGGGCTGCTCACCGTGGAGCACAAACCTTTGAGAAGGGGAAGACATGCACAACTCCCACCTGCAGGACTGCAAACTCCGTGGAACAGGAAGACCAGGCCCAAGACCCCACTGTTGGGCGCATATCCACAGGGGAAGGAAAGAGAATCTCCAGAGGAGCCCTTTATGAACTTTTTTTCAGACTCTGTGCTGGCTCCTCCTTGGGCCCTATTCCACTGAAAACGAGAGCAGAGAGATTAGAAATTGGTGCAGCAAGAGGTAGTCAGGGCCCTGCCCAGCCCCAGCCCTCGCACAGAGCTGCCATCAGCACCACGCAGGAAGGAGCGGACGCTTTCACGCAGATTGGCCCCGCACATGAA
This sequence comes from Anoura caudifer, assembly GCA_004027475.1. Taxonomy (NCBI): domain Eukaryota; kingdom Metazoa; phylum Chordata; class Mammalia; order Chiroptera; family Phyllostomidae; genus Anoura; species Anoura caudifer. The sequence continues at coordinate 26,189 of PVKU01009729.1, forward strand.
ACAGCTAATTCATCAGAAACTACACATTATTGGAAATAATCTGGGACAGACCAAGGCGTGTGATGCGGGGGCAGGGGCACACCCCCTCCCCCCATCTTCCCCGAAGATTGAACAGCACGTCCTAGGAGAGAACCGGGGATCACATCCTCCAGAGGCACCAGAAGCCCCTTCTAGAGGCAGGTGGAGGCAGTACATGGGGTGCTGTCAAACATAAGATGAAACCACCACTAGGCCTTGTGCTGATGAAAAGCCCGCAGGGCAGAATGGAGAGGGCCAGCCAGGGCAGAAGGGGAGAGCCACGGGCTCTGCATTGCTTGGGTCACTGAACAGGCTGCCTAAGGTTAGGCTGGGGCACCAGCTGACATTACCAGGGACAGGTCCAGAAGAAGACACTAGGCAAACACTAGACTCTGCTGAGACGGATCCCACCTTGTTCTTTTCCAATATTGGTATTGTTTTTCTCCTGCATAGCTTTTTAACGTTGTTTGTCTTTGAGCTTGTTCCTGTTGTTTTCCTTTTTTTATTTTATTTTTACAAACATTTTATTCTGTATATTTTTATACATTTATTCATAGTTTTATTTCAAATCTCATATTTTACTCTTCCCCTCTCTTACTCTTTTTGCCTTCCTCCTTTTCTTTCTTATTTTTGTTTTAAATTTTATTTTTCCGTTTCTACACCTTGTTTCTGTTTCTTTATTTTTTCTCCCTCCATCCTCTCATCTCACATTCTTTCCTTTCTTATAATATCCTTATTCTCATTCCACCTTTATTAATGTTTGCTCAGTTTTCACTGATACTGGGGTTATTGTTGCATTTCTTTTATTTTATTCCTGTTGTTCACTATTTTTTTAAATTTAAATTTCATACTTTACTGTTCTCCTATCTTACTCCGTTTTTCTTTCCTCCTGCCCTGTCTTATTTTTGTTTTAAATTTTATTTTCTCCCTTTCTTAGCCTGGTTTCTGACCCTTAACACTTATTATTTCTCCTCCCTCTGTCTTCTCAAAATCATTTTCCTTTCCTTTAGACATCTCACAGTCTTTTTTTTCTTTTCTTTTTTTTCTTACAATATTCTCTTTCCACCTTTGTTAATCTTTGTTTATTTGTCGTGGATAACACTGCAGTCTTGTTTTTTTTTGTAAAATTTGGTTCCTATTTTTTCATTGTTTTTTCAAACCTCATATTGTACTCTTCCCTTTTCTTACTCCATTTTGCCCTATTCCCTCCTTATTTTTTTACATTGTAAATTATATTTTCTCCTTTTCTTTGCCTTGTTTCTATTCCCTACTTGTAGTATTTCTTGTCTCCCTACCCTCTCAGAATCATTTTTCTTTCCATTAGTCACCTCACATTCTTTTTTCCTTCTGTATAATCTTATTTTCTTTTTACCTTTATTGGTATTAGCTCATTTGTTGCTGATATCATGGTAGTGGTTGAAAGGTTTGTTTGCTGGGTGGCTGGGTTTTTTTGTTTTGTTTTTGTACTGGCAGCTCCTGTACAATAGCACAGAAGACATGGTGGGTGGAGGTCAGCCAGCCAGCTGGAGGGGACAACCCACCAATGAATGAGTCAACAGCAACCAAAACCCAATTACAACAAGGGAGCCCCCATAAACTGCATAAAGGGCATCCCAAGAGCATCTAGCTCAGAAGTTCAAGGAGACTGCACCACTGAGTCCCACAGAAGGCCACCCAGTGAAGACAGGAAGTCAAAGCAGATCAATCCAATGTGCAGAAACAAAGAGAGTCACCTAAAATAGGGAGAAAAAGAAACAACTCCTAATCAAAAGGAAAGGATGAATCCATGGAAAGAGTGCTAAATGAAATTGAGGTAAGCAATTCCTCAGACATGGCGTTTACAGTAATTGTTATAAAGGTGCTAAAGGAACTCTGAAAACTACAAGGAACTTAGTGGGAACTACATCACCATGAAAAAGGACATAGAAACTGTGAATGAGAATGAAGACATGAAAAATACAGTATCTGAAAGGAAGAATACATGAGAAGGAATTAAAAGCAGGCTAGATGAAGCAGGAGAATTGTATAAGGAAAAAACATCCAGTCAAGCAACAAAATGAAAAAAGACTCAAAAGAATGAAGATAGTTTAAGGGAGCTGCAGGACAACATGAAATGTAACAATATTTGCATCATAGGAATTCCCAAAGGAGAAGAAAAGGAGCAAGGGCTAGAAAACCTGTTTGAAAAAATAATGACAGAAAACTTTCCTAACTTGGTGAGGGAAAAAATCACACAAGTTCAGGAAGCACAGAAGGCCCATGGCGTATTTTGCTGATCTAGAACAAATACTCCAAAAATTTATACGGAACCAAAAAAGACCCTGAATAGCCACAACAATCTTGAGGAAGAAGAACAACGTTGGAGATATCACAATACCTGATATCAAACTATACTACAAGGCCACTGTAATCAAAGCAGCCTGGTACTGGCATAAGAACAGACACATAGATCAATGGAACATAATAGAGAGCCCAGAAATAGTCCCATGTCTCTGTGGTCAGTTAATATTTAACAAAGGGGGCAGGAACATAAAATGGAGTAAAAACATCCTCTTCAACAAATGGTGGTGGGAGAACTAGACTGGTACCTGCAAAAAAATGAAACTAGATCACCAACTTATACCATACACTAGCATAAACTCAAAATGGATAAAAGACCTAAATAATAAGTTATGATACCATAAAAGTCCTAATAGAAAACATAGGCAGTAAAATTTCAGGTATTCCATGTAGCAATATTTTTGCTGATATAGCTCCTAGGGCAAGGTAAATAAAGGAAAATTAAACAAAAGGGAGTGCATCAAATTAAAAACTTTATGCATGGCTAAAGGAACCATCATCAAAATGAAAAGGGAACCAACTGTATGGGAGAACATATTTGCCAATGATACATTGGACAAAGGTTTAATCTCCAAAGTATATAAAGAACTCATAACAACACCAGGAAGACAAACAGTCCAATTAAAAAATGGGCAAAGGATCTGAATAGACACTTCCAAGAAAGGCATACAGATGACCCATAGACATATGAAAAGATGCTCAACATCACTAGCCATCAGAGAGATGCAAATTAAAACCACAATGAGATATCACCTCACACCTGTCAGAATGGCCATCATAAATAAAATTAGCAAACAACAAGTGCTGGGGAAGATGTGGAGAAAAGGGAAACCCAGTGCGCTGTTGGTGGGAGTGCAGACTGGTGCTGCAACTGTGGAAAACAGTATGGAATTTCCTGAAAAAATTTCAATGGTACTGCCTTTTGATTCACTGATTACACTGTGGGAAAATACCCTAAAAATCCCGAAACACCAATTCAAAAGAATGTGTTCACCCCTAGTTCATAGCAGCACTATTTACAGTAGCCAAGTGCTGGAAATAGCCTAAGTGGCCATCAGTAAATGAGTGAATAAAAAAACCGCGGTACACTTACGTGATGGAATACTTTGCAGCAGAAAGAACTCCTACCTTTTGTGACAACATGGATGGAATTGGAGACTGTTATGCTAAGTACAATAAGGCAGTTGGTGAAAGACAAATACCATATGATCTCACTTATAAGATGAATCTAATGAACAAAATAAACTAATGAGCAAATCAGAACAAGAAACGTGGAAACTTGGAATGGACTGACAGTGCAGAGGTGAGAGGGATCATGGTGGAAAGAAGGGAAAGGGACTGGTCAAAGAACGTGTGTGAATGACCCAGGAATATGGACAACAGTGTGGGGATTGACTGTGGGAGCAGGGCGTTGCTGGGTGCAGGAGGGCAAATGGGAAAAATTGGGACAACTGTATTCAATTAACAGTAAAAAAATAAAAAGAAAAGATAATATGCATAAAATATGTTTCAAAAAAGAAAAATAGAGTAAGAGTGTGCATTTTTAAAGAAAGAATGTACTTCATTTTTTGTTCTGTTTACCGAGTATCTAAAGAGTAATCAGTAACGCCTACAATAGCTGTGTTTGTTAGTATTGTATACTATATCATATACTATATGTGTGATAATTTTTTTCTCTTGTAGTTCATTGAATTTTGTATTTAGGAAGCCAGCCCTTTCTCCACACTGTTCCCTGAAGCTGGTTAAGAAGGAGGTGGAATTCTCTCACTCCTGTGAGAGGTCAGAAAAATTTATGTACTTAGCCATAGTGATTACTTGGTGATAGAGTTGAGCATTGTCCTGTATAGCACTGACCAGTTTACATTTGAAGAAGACTGATACATGTAAGATTCCTGTATTATTAGGTCTCTTTTGGGCTATTTTTTTTTTTTTTTTGGTATAATCTTTTCAAACATGTCCTTTTCATATAGCCCAAGAGTCTTAGATCCATTTGGATTTCTAAATAATTCAGAAATTTGAAAGCAGTATATAAAGGATTTCTGCTAATCCTTTCCTTCATACCAATTTAACAGCTTGGTTAAATCTAATCCAGACTGAAGTTTTTAAAAGTCTCAACTTAAATTTCTAAGATTATTTCAAACATACCCAAAAGTAAAAGGAATAATGTTATAAACTTCTGTGTAACCGTCCCCCAGCTAAAACCATCTTCAATATTTTGCCAATCTTACTGCATCAATCCTCCCACTTTTTTTTTGACCAGATTATTTAAGGTAAGTAACGAAGGCCACTTTTGAACACCATCAGCGGAGTTAAAACCTGCTAAAAGACACTGGCATGTCGGAAAAGGTGATCCACTACAAATGGATAAACTTCCTGTTAGATGACCTTTCTGACTGGGTGGGCTTAAGGTTCAAAAATTAACTATTTTGTTTCTTGACAAAGATATTATTTGTTCTTGTTTCCACATAGAAAGATGTTAACAATATTAGAAGCAACATATCTTTTCCCCTCAACTGCTCAGAATGAAACTCCTGAATTTAAATAGGAAGCTCATAGTTCAGACAGGTTTTTCTGGCCTTTTAGTTATCCTGCCAACTTTCTGTTGTATGTCATTCTGTGAAAGGTGACTGGCTGTCTGTGTAAATTACTAGGGTATTCTAGAATGCTCGTGGGGTTTGTCAGCCCGTTCACTTTCATTTTGGTTAAATTTCAGAGAAAGTCCATGTGTAGAAATTTTTTCCCCTCCTTAGTTTTCCTTACATTAAATATTTACTGTGTTCTAGTTCAGAAATCTTTCAGTTGTGCTTCTGGAGGAAAATTCCATCTCCTTTATTCCCAAAAGAACCTTTGTCTTTAAAGAAAATACTGGAGAGACTTTTGTTGCCCTTACAGAAAGGTATGCCCCGTAATGATCATATGTGCTTTGAGCCTGCCAGAATCCTCTTCTTGTATTACTGCCTGTTTGTTTAAATACTTCGTTTTCCATTTTCATATTGCCTAATTCTGTCATTTTTTGTTAATTATTTGTCAGTTTTATTATAGTATATGAATTAGAAGAAAGCAAGTTTCCATCTTTAGATCTTATGTTCTAAAATTCCTGATAACAGGAAGGCACATAATGTGGATTAACATCTAAAGTCAACTGTATTGTATGTATCTATATATAATTAATGTAAGAAGCTCTGTGTTAAAATAGCAAATAGCCACTACATGTTAGAGTATTTATTTCATGTAATAATTTACTCTGTAAAATGTCCTAGCTAACAAGTTTAGGAAAATGTTTTACTTTGCAGCAACAAAGCACTGTTTTCACACTATTACAATAGATATACTTTTGGGTAGTCTGCATTTTTATTGAATTTTCTGATTTTTGTCCCATTATGTGGAGATTCATCTTCACTGATGTTAATCAGACCTTACAGATCAAGCAAATACTTTAATATTATAACTTCACTAAAGCCTTAGTACTCTTAATTGCTTATTATTCACTGTGTATTAAATGGACACTGTGTGGCAGATACGTGCTAGTTATTGAGAGTGTGATAGTGAAAAATATGTGGCCCCTGACTCTGGGTATCCTACAGTTGTTGGGGAGGTAAACAGGCAACCACTGAGGCAGGAATAAGTACGGTGTGTAGATGTGAAGGGTACCTAACCCAGTCTGGGCGTTGTAGGGGAAGCTTTCCAATTAAAGTGATACATCAATTGAAAGCTAAAGAGAAAGTTTTTACAGTCTTTTTTCTGTAACCTCAAAATCCACAAGTTTTACTACCTAAAGACATTTTAAAATGTTTACTTTTTGGAAATGTGTTTCAAACGCATTTGGAGGTAAAACCCATCCTGACCTGCAGCGAGACTATTTGTAGTACTTACTTCACTTCATGTGAGTGTTGCTCATTTTGCTGCCGAAACAATGTTTGTGTGTGGGTGCTGCCTTACACCTTCCTGTACACCTTCCTTACACCTGAGTGCCGTAGTCTAGGCACTGCCACATAGGCACAGGCACTTTGCGGCCCTTCCTGGCATCCAAATGAGAGATGTCAGGTAAGGGATTAAGTTCTCTGTCAGCTGCAAGGAATTTGGAAGGTGCTTCAGGTGACTGGATCAGCCTGAGCAGAGGTAAGAGAGAGACTGGCTCTTTTGTGTAACAACATAGAGTGCAGTAAAGTGCTTTTTTGAGTATTTCATCTTAAAAGAGTAGTTCATTTTTCTGTGTTTGTAGTAATTTACAACCATCTAATTGAATTGCGATAATTACAGAATTTAAAAATTCACTATGTAATTGCTGTGATGGTTCACACGGTGGGTAGTAGTAGTAGAGAAGTGTTGGTGTCAGTTTTACATTAGCGTTCATTTAAAATCATCTGTGTCCCTGCTTAACGGTGCAGATAGATCCCTGGGTGGGCTCCACCCTAGACCTCACTGCGTTAGAATTCCGATGCAGACGCGAGGTGGCTTTGAGAACATTGGGGTCACTTGCTCATGTATTTTTGTCAAATTAAAGCTTTGGAAAATTGGAGGGAGTAGTGGATGAATGTATAAAACAGATTTTATATTATGAAATGTATTCCATTATGAAAACAGTTTTGTGCCCTGATGTGTAGATCAGTTAAATGATCATGTAGTTGATTGTAGTTTATTGCAGTTTACGGTTCTTTCTAATTTACTTAGCTAGGCTGATGTGATATATTAGCGTTAAGGTTTTAAAAAATATTCATTGACTGATTGATTTTTGGGAGGGAGAAGCGTTGATTTGTTGTTTCGCTTACTGATGCATTCACTGGTCTCCACGCACGCGCTCCGACTGGAGATGGCAGCCGTGACGGCGGATGGTCCCGCGCTGATGGGATCGCGCTGTAACCAGTTGAGCCGCCTGGCCAGGACTATCAGCTTTAGGATCTCACTTCACCCACCTCTTACAATAAAATTGAGCTTACATCCACTGATCAATAATAGTTCCAGAAATCTTCGTATTTGATGTGTTGTTAAAGAATATAAAATGTTCTCACATAAATACCTCACTTAATCCTGTAGAAACCTCCCTTTGTGGACATTATTATAATTTCTTTGATTCAGTGAGGTTGCACGACTAGCTCAAGAACGCACAGAAAATAGCTTAACCTTGTTTCAACTGAAGTTTGCAGACTCTCAGGGCCCATGCTTTTTACTGTTTATTCGCTTATCAGACATTTACTGTCCTAGGCACTGTGTTTAAAGTCTAGCTGTACTAATTAATTGCTTCAGGGGATACACTTGAGCATCTGTACTCAGATACTACAGTCTGGTTTGAGAGATACACACATAAACCAAGAATAAAGTGATATGTACTATGATAAATGCACAGATAGCTGAAAAGTATAATAGAAATTAGAGGTAGATAAGTTAACATGGATTGAAGTTAATCAAGATTGTTTCAGAAGCAGATTTTCAAACATGCCTATGTTTATCCCTAGAGGTATGTGTCAGTTTTAGCTTTTTGTATTATAAATTTGCTGCTCTAATGTATACTTTGTGTTTTTATGATTAAATCTCCATGGAATCATTTCAGAAAAAGAGGCAAAAGTAATGTGAATTTTAAAGGTGAAACATGAGTGCAAAGAAATGCTGTATGTTAATTGAGCTGCCTCTGGTTTTACTTCCCAGCTCCTCAGAGGTGTGCGTCCTGCCTTTGCCATTAAGAGTAAGTGAGAGGAAAAGTTGGAGAAGCATGAGGGGGGGCTGGGGGCGGGATAAGCCCTTGGGTTCAGTAAGACCTGGATTTGAGTCATAGTACTAGCAGTATAAGTTTATACTTTATGCTGATTTATTCTTTCAGAACCTCTGTTTTCTCCTCTGTAAAACTGAGATAATTTTACAAAATGGTAGCTGGGATTAGAGATACTGAACACAAAAAGCATCTAGCATAGTGTTTGGTATACAAGGTCTGTCCAGAAGGTATCCAGCCACATAGTGTGGAAAACAGAGACATTTACTGAAGAAGATACAAGAAACTTTGTGCACAGGACAGTAACGCCTCAGCCCCCTTCAAAGTAGGCCCCGTGGGACCTCACTCAGTCTCCCAGCGTCTCTTCCACTGTTCACAACACTCTGCAAAATCCTCTGTTGGAATTGCCATCCGCTGCCTTGTTGTGCTTTCCTGAAGCTCATCCATGCTCTGAAATGTCTTCCCTTTCAAAGGTGATTTTACTTTTGGGAAAAGCCAGAAGATGCAGGGCGCCAAATCTGGGTTGGAGGTCGGCTGAGACACCTGCGTGATTTACTGTTTCACCAAAAAACTCTGCATGAGACGTGATGCATGAGCTAGAGTGTTACCGTGATGAAGCTGCCAGTCACCAGTTGCCTATAGCTGTGGCCTCCTGAGTCATCTGAATAGTTTCCGGGGAGGAATGTTCAAGTTTAATGTAAAATTTGATGCAGATTCATTACTCTACTCAGTCATTTGGAATGTGATGGCCACACAGTGCACATGCTCACTCAATGGCATCTACCACCCACACTGACTAGTACAGTGAGGTCGTCATTGTTCACACATGCACATTCCAGTCCACTCTCCTGGGCTGCCAGGTCACATCGATGTTGTGCAAACCATTCTCATTATATTAACAACGTCTGGATTTTCTCCGACAGGTCTTGTGTAGTAAGAATTAAGTACGTGCTAATAATAAATGTCAGAGAGAAACTTTACAGATGAGGTTGAAAATAAAAAATGTGGAAGGAAACTTGAGGGAGCAATAAGGTAATCACTTAATTGATTATATTAAAAGGGACCAGGTCATGGAAACTCTTGAATACGAGATTTGGAAATGAATGTGCTTGACCAAAGAACAGGTCTCTATAAGCAAAGGGATTCAGAAAGAATGTGTATTGAAATACAGAGTCACTTATTCATTCAGATCTCTGAAATCGTCTTTCCCTCAATAGACAGGTGACACTGGTGACAGATGCCACAGCCAGCTTGCTATCACACCCAACAAAGGCTCTTAACCTTGATTCTTGGGACACTTAGGGGTTCTTGCATGGATGTATTTCAGAGGATTGAGATCTCTTTAGAATGTAGACAAAAGTTTGTGTATGAAGGTATTGTTTTTTTTTTTTTAATCGCATTTTTAATGAAATTGTTATCCAGAAAACTTTAAGGACCACTGGGTGTTTTCACAGTTCTTGAAAATTCTGTGGGTGACATGATACAAGCAGAAAAACTTCTTCTGTGGGTGACCCACATTGAGACTTCACTTTGTGACTTCAGGCAGCAGCAGGGGTGAGCCTTTGATCTTTTTAAGATCTGTGCTTTTTGAATGCAGCAAATGGAAGGCACTAGCATATGGTCCCAGTTAACATTTCTGAGTAATATTTAAAAGTGTCAATGTGTTAGAGGTTTAAATTAATGTATACATTTCATCAGAAAGATCTTAGAACTAAAGGAACTAGAGCAGTAGCGTAATATTTTTACACGGTAATAGATGTTCCTCTTTAAAACTGATAATAGAAGAGAAAGTATTTCAATAAAGCACCACTGTCTCTCCAACAACTGTATGTCCTTTGAGATCATTTAAGCTGACTAAGGAGACTTCTGGGAGTTAAGGAAAATGCCACAGCCTTGTGCATTCAAGTTTTTATGAACTAAGAAATAGTCTCAACTTTTCACTGAATGGATTTGGTGGCATATACTTCATGCTGCTGTTACTGAGTCGCAGTGGTGTGATGTGGTCTGTGTTCCAAACTGCTGGGGCTGTTTAGGTTGCCCTTCTTACTTCCTGCTCGCTACTCCCGGATGAGTGAGCCACCCGAAGTTGCTTTTAATTCTGTTTCTTGCCAACTGGAGGGCGGAAGCTGATAAACCAGATGGTCGGCTAGCAGAACATACCTCTAATACTACGCTATAGATATTTAAGGCCAGCAGTGTATTTGAGCAATTTTTCACATATTTATTCATAGAAATTCAGCAGCAAAAGATACCAGATCATACAAGATGTTATGACTCTGAATGAGGCTTTTTTACCCCTAATAGAAAAGCCAAGAACAGAGCCTTGGTAATTGTATTAATGTAGGGTTCTATTGACATGCCAGGCTTAAAAAAAAAAAAAAAGATTTTATTTTATTTCTATGGAGAGGGGAAGGGAGGGAGAAGGAGAGGGGGAGAGAAACATTGATGTGAGAGAGAAACAGATCCAGTGACCTTTGGTTTTGTGGGACAACACCCAACCAACAAGTCATACCAGTTAGGGAGACACGCCAATTTTTAATAGAAAAGTATTCATGTTACCATTTTTCAATTTGCTGCTTTTGCTTGTCTTTCTGTTCTCTTCATAGTATTTAGATAAAACTTTCTTAAAATGTAATGGATTTTAGGCCTAGTTTTCTGCCACACCACCCACCTTGAAAGATCAGTTAATACGTTGGCGGCTCATACGTAATTCTTTGCTCAAAAGACAACCATGAAGTGAATTACAAAACAAACAAGGAAAACTTTTAAAAAGCTGAGTTAAATTATTTCTTTGTTTAGAATTGGAACTTCGCATTATGTAATTAGATACAGGTGCATTTGTACCAACAGAAAAGCCAATGGAATGTCTTCATGAGTTATATCCTATTAAATAGAATTGTTGACATTGTAAAAGCTATTTGTCCCTGCAGAAACAGTGAACCTGGTTCAGTTACTCACTTCCTGCCCTTTGCTGGGTCGGGTTTAGGGGAGTCATACGTAGGTTGCTAAGGCAGTAGCAGGAAGGGAACCAGATGGTGGTCAGGAACCTCAGTAAATCACAGACCTGGGGGCTCTGGTTTCTAGGCAGGGTCATCCCACGTTACCCATGTGCTTTCAGGCAGCGGTTTCTGAAACTTTCGTAAGGAGAGGAACGGATGGTTCGGAGTTCAGACTGTTAGTGGAAACTATCTGGTAACTTCTCTTTGCCTTTTTTTTTTTTTTTTTTTTTTTTTTTTTTTTTTTTTTTTTTTTTTGCAATCCTTCCAATAAGATGCTGTGCACAGATTGTCCTGATCTTAGACCCACATCTTCTGCTCCATGTGGTTTAAGCCCTTTGGCTGAGTGAAGCTATCCGAATGGAGTTGGAGACAGGTGTCTCCTCCTACCTCCATCATGTTCCCTTTCCCATCAGTCAACACTCGTTTGACAGAGAGTTCAGCGGCCTCTGAAGCAATCCTGGAACCGTCATAGGCGCAGAGTGAGTCAGCTGTTTGGGCTCAAAGCTGTGCAGTTGGGATCCCGGCTGAACTAGACAAAGTCACTATCTGGGTCTTGGTACATAAGGCTTATAGCTAGGAAAACTAGTTTGGTGAATGAAAGAAGCAGGTATTGCTTTCCCTGAGCATTTGTTTGGGTGACAGGGTCTACAATGGACCATGATGTAGAAATTAGACATAGATGCAAAGTTTTGGGAAAAAAACCTTCAGATTTATTAACAGTGAGGATCGTCGGGAAAGGGCATGTCTTTGGCTTTTCCTTGGTTACGCTGCAGTTTCCGGACTGGGTGAAGCAGACAAGTGAACCCCAACTCAGTGTCGCTGTTCTGACTTAAGCCCTGAACTGACAGTAGGCAAGCTGCGCATCTCCTCCTGGGATTGCCGACTGAAATCTTGCCGCACGTTTCGGTGTCATGGCGGGCCAGTTGCTGCGAGAGGTACACGGACAGCCTTGCCCCCCGGCACTGAGCCTGCCTACACAGATGTCAGGGCAGGGTGCCTGCAATCCCTCCTTTCCGGTGCTGAATTTCAGCGTTCTGAATGTCCTGAATGAAAACGGAAGTAAAGGTACACACCTGTGACGTTCACCTGTGTGTTGCTCCTTGTCAGGCAGACACTGAGGGTGTGCAGGGAGAGAGCTAGCCCACTACCCATTTTCTGTCCTTGGGCCAGCTTGTGGAGAAGGGCTGCTCTTTCTTGGTCCCACTGTGTTCTTTTACTTTTTGTTTCTTTTCTGTTTTTCATTTTTAAATTTGTTGCTTTGTGGGGATCATTTGAGAAGCTGAAAAGTGTCTCTTCTGACCAGTTGCCAGGGTTTGCTTGGTCCCAGGTCTGTGGAGATGGCATAGGGACCAGTACACTAGCCCCTCAGAGGGATAGTCCACTGTTCCTTTACTCCAGGGTCTTGGCAGCAAGCCTTGGCCTCCACCTGAGTGTACTTCTGTGCCCTGTCCCATGGTCTGGGCCCTGGAATCGTCTCTTACGGCATCATAGCTGCAGCCTCACTGACAGAGAGTAAAGAGACAGAACAGGACCAGAGGGGCCCATTAATTTCCTGGCTAGAGAAGCCAGTTACCTACGTGGGAGCAGTGGGGGCTGGCTGGGCGCAGGTCCTGGCCCCGTTTGTTGCATGTGGCGCTTTCCTCACAGAACAATGCTCCATCTTCCCTTGGCTGTAGATGTTAAACCTGGGCCATGGCTCAGGCCTATACAGGGTCGCTGTGTTCCAACCACTGATTGGCGAAGGCTGAGGACTTTCTAACAACTCTCCAACCCCGTCTCATCTCCAAGCCCTAAGGGGACCTGCCATATATTTTGGACCTCATGTGCTCTGAAGAAGCTTTTTTGAGAGCCGACGTGGTGTCTTTCATGGGTCTCTTCTTCCTGCAAGGAGCTAGCCTCCTGCATCCTCTTGGGCCAACGATTGCATCTGGGCAATTCCTGGTTTTCAAGGTGGTCTCTGTTGCCAGTAAGGACTCCATGGTAGTGCTCCAGCCACTTGTGACAACCTTGTTTCCTTACAAATTCTAGCATGTGACTTTGGTGCCCTGTTGTTACTTTGGAAAAACCTATTCTTTTGTCTTTGATGTAGTCAAAAAAATTCATGTAGTTTATGTAAAAATATCTGATTTGCAAAGAAGACAGTTATATGCCTTGTGTCGGGACAACTCATAATGTATGTCCTAGACCGTTTTTTCAAATTGTTCTTGTCACCAGATGTGTTTAGACATTGCTGTGCGGTTGCAGGGCAGGGCTGGGGAAGGTGGGAGAGATACTTTTTGGTCTTTTTGTTTTTTGTCTTCCCCTAGAGGGGACAGTCTGGCCAGTTTGTTCCAGTGATACAGTAAAGGCATTGCAATATAAATTTGAGAGAGAGAGAGATGTAACTGATTAGAGAAACTAAGTTTAACCTGTGTACTTCAGATCCAGTGTACAAGGTTATCCACTTGAGGTTACAAAACTGCCTTAGTATTTTAACTCCAGAAAATGAGTAAGAGTTTTATAACTCTGTGAATAACTTATGCTGCCCATACTTTTTCTGTTTTAATACTTGATTTCTAAATTTTTGTTTTGTGATTCTTTTTCTTTATAATGCAGTTCATCAATTTTTCTATAACATGAATTTAGTAGGCATTTTGTCTAATGTTTTTGTGGTCTTACATAATAAATTGCATAAAATTAATTCATTTTTATCAGCATTGTGACAACTAGAACCTGATTAATTGCAGTGCATTGTAATAAGTCTTAAGCTCAGTGATACAATAAAAGTGTTCTGATAAATATACTTTAGTTCACCATAATTTAATTTTGAAGAATATTCTTTTTTGCTCTAAGACTTATTTTTAAATAAAAATTATTTTGGAGAAACTGAGTAATACACAGATACTTTGTAACTCCTCCTTCTATCTTACCTCTGAAATTTGGTTGATATTTCATTACTAGGAAACAGGTAAAGAGAAGCTATTTCTTAAATTGTGTAATGGCGTAGAACCAGGGGTAGGAACTCCTTGTCTCCTAAATCTTAGGGGATTGAACTACATTACTATGTTATTGAGACCATAAAGATCATAGACAATAATAATGAAGAGATTCGTATTTTATTATCTCTCCAAGTTGGTTCTTTTGAACTTTAAACAGAAGAGCTAGTTAAATATAATAGATCCTCAGACAATTTGTAGCTACTAAGTGGCTGTGTCAGAGGAGGGTCATCAGTTTCTGATTATTATCATTGATAACTTTTCCCCCAGTTATTTACCTTTCAGATGCCAGTAATCTGAATTTCCTGTTTCATTTATTAATTATTTTAACCAAATCATTAGAATAAACTTGCCTGGTCCAAGTATTTCAGAATATGCTGAAAGAAAAAGTGTGTGTTGAACTTGTTAAATTTGTTTGTTGAATGGCTTAATAGGAAAATAATTCTTTTTTTTTTTATCTTTCTCTCTCTCTCTAATTTAAACATAAGCCCTCTGTGCTAAGAAGTGCAGAGCTGACTTTTTTTTTGTGTGTGTGTGGCGGGGCAGGTAGGGAGAGTACGCCATTAGAACTTTCTTAAGCCAAAATTCATTCCTTCCTTCCTTCCTTCCTTCCTTCCTTCCTTCCTTCCTTCCTTCCTTCCTTTTTCTTTCTCTCTCTTTCTTTTTTTTTAAGAGACTGGGGATGGGAGTGAGAAAGAGAGGGAGAAAAACATCAGCCAGTTACCTCTACTCTGTGCCCCAACTGGGGACTGAACCCTCAGCCCAGGCATAGGTCCTGACCGGAAATCTAACCGACAGCCTTTTGCTTTGCGGGACAACACCCAAACAACTGAGCCACACTGGCCAGGGCTAGCCCAAATTTCTTGATAGAACTTTCATCTTGCTTGTCCTTACATTTTTAGTTTTTGTCCTGAATTAATGGTTTTGGTTTCATAAAACCTGAATTATTGTTTCCTTTTGAAAATAGAGTCAATTTGGAGATCAGCCAGTAAAATAAATTTGAAAAATTCCCCCCTTTTCAATAAACCTATGAGAAAGTGGTCAAATAACATGAAATGGATATACAAGTCTTAATTACATCACTGGAGAGCATAGGATTTACTTATTTATATATTTTTTTGCAACTTACACATCACTTTATTTACTAGATTGAAAGCCTTCTTATGCTACACATGATGTTTTATATAGTTGACCTCAGCTTTGTTCACACTGACTTCAGTGAGGTGTGTTTGGATTTCTGTGCTCAAAACTCTGATCAGTTGTTGCTGTTGTCGCTGGTGGGAACTTTCATTTTTAATTCCTTCTGGTGATTCTTTCCTGGGTTTTTAGCTTTATATAATTATAAATACAATGGAACCAGTATCCTAAAATCACTAAAATACCCCAGCATCACGTGATCTTCTAATAGGCCAGCCACAACAGATCCTAATGAACTGTGTTCCCAGTCTTGTACACACTGAATGTTCTCCATACTTAAAATTCTTAGGAGCTTAAATGATTCCCCTTTCTGGGCTCACCACGTACCAGCACGGCAGCCATGAAGATGAGTCGCAGGATTTATTTGCATTATATTTATACATATTAAACCTGTTTAGCTAAAGCAGTCAAAACACAAGTTCTCTCCAGAAGGTACCTTGCCATGTAATATGAAAAATAGAGGTATTTACTGAAGAAGATACAAGATACAAAAAACATTGTGCATAGGACAATGATGCATCAGGTCCCCTTCAAAGTAGGCACTTTGGGACCTTGCACAGTTCTCCCAATTGCCATCAGCTTTCCTGTTGTATTTTCCTGAATCTCTTCGATGGTCTAAAATCTTTTCCCTTTCAAAGGTGATTTTAGTTTTGGGAAAAGCCAGAAATTGCAGGGCACCAAATCTGGACTGGAGAGAGGCTGAGTCACCTGGGTGATTTGATGTTTCGCCAAAAACCTCTGCATGAGACGTGATGCATGAGCAGGTGCGTTGTCGTGATGAAGCTGCCAATCAGCAGTTACCCATCACTGTGGCCTTCTGAATCATCTGTGTAGTTTCTGGGGAGGAATGTTCAAGCTTAACACAAAATTCGATGCGGATTCATTGCTCTACTCACTCACTTTGAATATGACGGCCACACAGTACACATGCTCACTCAGTGGCATCTACCACCCCCTCCGACTAGTACAGTGAAGTCGTCACTGTTCACATATGCACATGCCAGTCCACTCTCCTGGGCTGCCAGGTCACACTGAAGTCCTGCAGACCATTCTTGTTTATTAACAATGGCTGGACTTTTCCAGGCAGACCTCGTATATGGTTTTCTACCTCTTTTACTCTGGATAATTTCCAAAATTACTTTTCCCTTGGCTTTCCTTTCCTTTTTCCTTTTTCCTTTTCCTTTTTCCTTTCTCCTTTCCTTTCCTTTCCTTTCCTTTTAAAACCATGTTCAGGTGGTGACTATAGTCATCATGTTGTCTATTTGAAAAGTTGTGTGCTGTATTGTATATTTGAAAGTTGCTATGAGAGTAGATCTTAAAAGTTTTCATCACAAGGAAAATATTTGTAGCTGTGTGTCATGATGGATGTTAGCTATACTTGCTGTAGTAATCATTTTGCGATATATCAAATCATGTTGTACACCTAAAACTAACACAGTGTTAAATGTCAATTATATCTCAATTAAAAAAAAAACCCTACCAAAGGAGAGTAGGATTTAACTCTTTGTAAAGTAGACCATTATTGTTCTACTTAATTGGGACACTGAATGATTGGGTTTTTTGGATTTCATTATACCAGATACTGTAGGATTGTTATGCGTGTACATCCTAGGCTTTGGGGGGGTGTAAATAAGACAAAGTTCTGGTCCTCAAGCAGTTCCCGGTCGCGTCAGGGGACAGATCTGTGAGCAAATGATGCAACTACAGTGATGATGCTAGAAAAGAGGCAGGTGCAAGGTCCACTGAGGGTGTCTGGGAGTGGTTGTTACTTTCACAGGTGTGATTTGAAAGACTTTCAGCAGGTTGCCCACCAGAGAGAGTTGTGTGAGAAGCATGGAGTCCGGGGTGAGGACAGAGAAAACAGCCTTGGAAAAGGAACAGAGATAAAATTGCTGCAGCCTTATGCCCCAAGTGGGGAAAGCAGAAGGGATTAAAGTGAATGAGATGAGTAAGGGCCAGATTATGTTGGGCCTTATATGCTATATGAAATAGTTTGAGCTTTATCCTAGGGGTCTGTGGGTCCTGACTGCCCGTCAGAATGGTCTGTGGGTCTGGGAAACCACAGAGATTTGCCTAGATCCTGCATGATTCTGATTCTGATGCATGATTCTAGTACGGCGTGAGGAGCCGTGGAAAAGTTTTAATCAGAGAGGTAAAATAATCACATTTGTATTTTGAAAAATCAGTTTTTAGCTTTCAAACTTTCTGACTGTGCCTTCCACTGAGAAATACGTTTTATGTTGCGATCCAATAGATATAAACACTTATATGTAACTAAAAGGAAGGTTTGTGAACTGCATCTTATTCTTACTAGTATTTCTTGTTCCATCCTGACATTTTAGAATACGGTTTCCATTTAGAAAACCACTAAATTGATTTCAGGATCTATTAAAAGGTCATAGTATACAGTTTGAAGAACATTGCTACAGAGTGAGTTGAGGTGTGTAAAACTGAAGGGCTGAAGATCAGATAGGCTTACTTCAGGACTTCAGGTGATGTGGGCCTGAGCTGGGACAGGGGCATTAGCAGGTGCAGACAGGGAAGACGGGAGAAGGATTCAGGACGTACTTAGAAGGTAATGGAATCAGCTCTTAGTGACTGAGTAGTTCTGAAAGTTGAGGGATGCCAAGGAATCTAAGATGATTTCCAGTTTTATAGTTTGAATATTTGGATGCTTGTATTGTTCTTAAGCAATATAGAAAATACAGGGGAAGAATTGGTGAAGGCAGGTTATGGGGGGGCGGAATTGGATAGATCAATGATTTTTTTTCCAAGTCATGTTCCTTTAAGTAAATGTTCTTTTTCTTCTTTTACTTACTAAAGTACGTATTTCAGAGCCATGTCCTTTCTGTTACCTTTCTGATTCAACCTATTTTTTTCTTACATTGGTTTTGGTATTATTTAATTTTTCAATTCCAGTTTAAATTCAATATTATTTTGTATTAGGTTCAGGTATACGGCACAGTGGTTAGACATTCCCTGGCAGAGGTTCAGGTATACGGCACAGTGGTTAGACATTCCCTGGCAGGGGTGTCCAACCGTTTGGTGTCTCTGAGCCACACTAGAAGAAGAGGAGTTGTCTAGAGCCACACATTAAATATGCAAACACTAATGAAAACTGATGAGCAAAAAAAAGTTTTAAGTAAATTTACGATTTTGTGTCGGGCCATCATGGGCTGCATGTGTCCCGTGGCCCATGATGGCCCGACACAAAATCGTAAATTTACTTAAAACTTTTTTTTGCCATGGGTCAGACACCCCTGAGTCCAGCAGAAGTAACACCTGCTTGACTGTGGTTGGTAGGGTAGTAATATGGGCGTAATAATTTGTAGTTTTAATTTGAACATTTCACCTAAAATGTCATATGGTGTGCTTGAATGTTCTGTTGTTATATTATAGATTACATGCTTAGGATTTTGGTAATAAAAGATTTTGTAATAAAAAGGGGCATTATTTGTGCCAGACCTTGTACTTTACAAAGTGGTCCACCCAGTATTTCTGTTACCCACCTGGCACCACACACAGTTATTATAGTATCATTGACTGTATGCCCTGGGCTGTACTTTATTTACACCCCCATGACTGTTTTGTAACGGCCAATTTGTACGTCTTAATCTCTTCACCTTTTTCACCTTGTCCCCCAACCCCCCTCCCCTTGGCAACCATCAGTCTGTTCTCTGTGTCAGTGAGTCTGATTCAATTGTTTATTTTGTTCTTTAAATTCCATATGGTTTCTAGTACTTTTACGTGGATTGCTCTAAAATAGTTTTAAACTTTCCCTCTGTGCTGTATGGCCCTGTAACACCAATTCAGTCTTTTCCAGGACATCTGACTCTGTGGCCAACATAAAACATAGAAATGTATTTTTTTCTTTCTTTCTAAACTACATCATCCTCTCCTCATCTATAACAGGTGCTGAACTCATTTTTCCGATTTCTGCTTGTTGTAACCATAATGCAGTTCATACCTTCTTGGGCGTTAATTCTGCCTACTTCATTCCCATATCTAACCAACTAATGAAAAAATTGCAAGGCTATGAAATGGACCCAGCGTTACTTGCCCTGATTCATGCAGCCATGCTTAAGGTCTAACAAGGAACGTAGCGGTTGGTATGAGAATGTATTTTCAGACACGTAGAAAGCAGTCAGTGGTCTTTTACTGCCACTTTGCTGTTATAGGCAGTGCAGGTTGAAATCTGCCAGCTGCCCTCTAGAACCTAATGATCATTTTCTGCCACTTGTGATCCAGTTCGATAGATCGGTTCTTAGTCAGCGTTCAAGTTACTCCCAGTTTCTGTGGGCCGGGGATTCAGGAAGGGCTCAGCCCGGCAGCTGTGGTGTGGAGACTCAGGTCAGCAGCCTGGAGTGTTTGAGGGCTAGAACACGCACAATGGGGAAAGGGCCAAAGCGTTGGGAGGGGGGGTTTCTCGCTTCACGCAGCCTCTGTGAGTGACTTACATGCTAGTTTAGAATTCTTTTGGGGCAGTTGCACTGCTTTTGTGGCAACTGAGAAATTCAGTTAGGAGTCGCCATTCCAGCTCTGAAGTGGAAGCTGCATCCCCTTTTCTCGCCTGCCCTTGCTGGTTACTTCCCCACACTCTTCGCCACAAAACAGCCCTGCCCCAGGCTCAAAGGGAGAGGAATTAGGCTGCATCACTTGATGGGACGCTGGCAAGGCTCTAGAGGAAAATGTGGGATGAAAAATACTTTTGTGGACAATCTACAGTAGCTGTGCAGTAGAAAATAATTAATGCCATCATCTTTAGTTTTGCTGGGATTTTCTGTCCTCTTGGTACTCTCCTTAAATCTTCTAAAGATCAAGTTAGCGTTCATGATTTGTTATCTTACCTTTGAATTTGAATAATTTGCTTTCCCTGCAGTAGAACGAAGTGTATGGTTATGAAGATGCTTTAGGTCTGTGTGTGAGATTTCCCTGGTGTGGGACTGTTCACAGCAGTAGCAAGCAGTTTACTGTGCTCTGCAGGGTCATTTGAATTGCATGTTATCTTGTGTGTGTTTTCCAAGAGCAGCTCTAGATTCCTGTCTTCAAACTCTAAATGACCCTTGTAGCCTATTGAATAGACTGTGGAAAGTTTTTTGTGTCTGAAAATGTATTCTCATACCAGCTGTTAACATTTCTTGTTAGACCTGACACATGGCTGCATGAACTAGATCAAATAATACTGGTTATATTTCATAGCCTTGTAGTTTTCATTAGCGTTAGGAATCAGATCTGACAAGACACCATCTTCCTTTAAGTACGTGCACTGTTATTGCTTATTTTCAAAAATAAGCTCTTATCAATCTAGTCATGAATTTTGATTGATAAATTTGTTTAGTTCCCAGTATTGCTGTCATGCTTGAATTGTAGCCAACAAGTTGCATTTGATAATCTGTCGACATAAATATTAATCCTGACGGTGGCTCTAAATTTGCACTTCATAAACATAATGTTCATAAAAGCAGTCCCTGAAGGATAGAAATAAGGAACAACATCGCCATGGGTAGCTCCCCACTCCGTCCCCTGGTTGGTGGTTCGTTCGCAGGGGTGGCACGGTTGGCTTCCACTGAGGAAAGTCGGTCTGAAACAGTCATTTAGCGCAATGCTGTTTAGAGTATTATAACCACTTGATGGCACCCTTTGATTTGGTACAAACCTCATTAGCCGTCCCAGACTGCAGTGTAGTATTTGTAATGGAATATAACACGTAAGAACTAAAGACTGCAAGGTATCTGGTTAATGTGGAGATGAAATGAATGCAACAGCAAGGCTAAGCTTTCCTGACCCTTCATGAGAGAAGAGATGAAAAAAGGAAGAATAAGCTATTGTGCCAAAGGGAGACGATGAAATTCAAGATCCACACACATAATCTCTGGCTCAGCCTCTGAAATGTTAATCCCTGGGTAGAATTATTTGAGCTATAGATTGCAATTTATCATCAAAATGGCACTGTGTCAAACAATACTTTCTATATGTGTGATTTTAAAACTATCCAATTTTAATGTAAAATGGTTTGCAGAGCTCTGGCTAATATTTAAGTGGCAACTCTTTAAAGTTGTGATTTTGGGGATGAAGTGGGTGGTTTCTTTACTTCAAAATATTAATTGTATTTTAGATTGAGGGCTTTCAGGGAATCTTTTGGTTTTCTTTTAGTGACAGTTTAGATTTAGTGTCAGAAAAAAGGGTTTTAAATAATGCTTCCTGTTACATTAAGTGGTAGTTTAGAATTATTATCTTTTACATGCTAAGAATATTTTTATAGTTATAGAATAATCCTGTGGTATTCTTCTGACCTTGCTTAAGAATACTCAAGCTGATGAAATAGTATGTTTTTTAAGGTTCAACTATTTGTACCTTCTTCTTAAGTTACCCAACTTCTGCCCACTAGGGCATGCTGTTATAATTAGTATGTGTTTGTGATAGCTCCTTCTTAAAAATAAAATTCTCCCAATTAAAAAACCTAAATTTTAGTAGCATAGGCAGGGGAGGGGTATTACATATGTCTACTAATCTGTCATTCAGACTACAGTCATGTTTAGGGCCTTTTCTATGTTAAACAAATCGAACTTTTGTATTTTTAAAATATCAGAACACTTAAAAGAATTCTGTTTCTAGAATCTAGAAGCTTGAAAATTCAGCTTAACTATGTACTTTTTCAACTTTATTATGCTTATTTTAAGAGATGTCTTTGCCTTTCTTTAAGAAAAATACTTTTTATTTTATTACTAA
This sequence comes from Anoura caudifer, assembly GCA_004027475.1. Taxonomy (NCBI): domain Eukaryota; kingdom Metazoa; phylum Chordata; class Mammalia; order Chiroptera; family Phyllostomidae; genus Anoura; species Anoura caudifer. Next base: position 48,151 of record PVKU01009729.1, read on the forward strand.
GAAATTACTTTATATAACTTTGTATTCAAATTTTGTGTACTTGTTTCCGAAGGGTCACAAACAAGGTGATCTCTAACAAAACCCTGTATTTAGTCTACATCCAATTGATCATAGAATTTAAGTACCTAATCGTGAATGTTGAAGACCTATCCTGCGTTAGATGCTGGCTGCATCCAGCGGGTGCTGAAGAATACCTGATCTGCAAAATAACACCCAGCTACGCTTGGATAACTCTGTCTCGTCCCATTTCCGCTCTGATGAGAAAGAGCATTTGAGGTAGTAGTGGTGAAGAGAGCAGGTGGAGGGGTCCCCGTGAAAAGGACATGCAGGATGGAAGTGGTCGGACTTTGACAGCTGTCTGTGAGCCTTCGTCAAAGGTTAGGCCTGGCGTCCGGAATCCTGCCAGAGGTTGCGCGCGTTTGCGGCCCTGCTCCGTCGGGTCGGTCAAGAGTAGAGAGCAGGGAGCAGCACCTACGCTGCTGCCGTTAGCAGAGGGCTGCTCTGCGAGACTCAGTGGTCACCCCGAACTGCTCTGGGCGGCAGAGGGCTCAGCATGTGCGTTGGGAGGACACACACCTGCGTGGACAGCAGGCGGAGAGCTGGGGCTCTTAACCTGGTGATAGTCATACTTACTGGTAAGTGCTATAAGTCGCCTCATTCCTCCACGTAATGATACCTGCTGATGTTTGATTTAAATAACACCCTGAGAGGTGAGAGTTGGATGAATGTTTTAAAATGTGACACTTTCTCAGTTATGTAAACTCTCCTGGCCTCCCCCCGCCCCGCCCCCGCCCGAAGGACTGTGCTTTGGTTTCTGAGGACCTGACGTTCCAAAGAGGGGCAGCGCTTGGCATGCACAGTTTCCGATCTTCACAGGTGTGACCCTGGATCTCCTTCCTCACCCTCCTGATCACCTCAGGAAGACAGCTGCCAAAATAAAAACGGCAGTAACCTTTCACGTAAGCCTGCTGGTTCCACGCGGGGCGCCAGCGCACCCGCCTTCCAGTCCGCCGCACCGGCAATCTCACACCGGTTGCCAAAGGCGGCCTTCCAGCCGGTCCTTTCAGCACACACAGAACTGGTCCACGTCCAGCTTCATCCAGCGCCCCGCGCTAGGTCCGAAACCTCGTGATGCTGTCACAGATGCCTGCAGGGTAGCACTCCTGCAGGTTGTTTTAGGAGGGGGATTGTAAGAGCTACTAGAAAAAAACCTTTGTGATGTCAACTACATCCAAAGGGATCAACCTGATCCCTTCTTTAATTTGCTGTGAGATGTTGGCAAACTGAGTCTGGTGGGAAGGGGGTATTTTGTACTTCCTGGTCGTCCCATATCCTCTTTGTGTCATAGGTGTTGTTTAAAAGGTTTCAGGTGAGCATTTGTATTTCAACCGTAGCACCAGGGTGCATTATTGATTATTGACCTTTACCCTGATACAGTGTTGCCTTTTGACATTGAATGAAATAAGTGAAGAGACTTCTTGGCTTGATTCGTATTGGCAGAAGAAAGCAAACAGAGTGGTTTGTCAAGTTGCTAGAAATGTCAAAATATAGTCCTGGCATAATTTCTGGTACAAAGGTTTAAAAAAATTATTTCTCTTTTATTTTGTTTTTTTAAACAATGTGTGAATGGTTGGGTGTTCTTTGAAAAAAACACACCTTTGAAAGAAAATCGAATTTTAGTAATACCTGTATCAGGTTAATAATAGGAAGTAAAGTATTTGCCTTTATGTAAAGTTGTATTTCATTAGTCAGGTGATTGTTGGTGACATGTTTGAACATTAAGCCTTTAGAAAATTACACAATTTTACAGAAAATAGTATTAATATAAGTATTATGTGGCTGGTAATGTGTTATTAAAAGATGTATGGCTACATTTCTATATGCACTTTGTTATCTCACAGTTTTTGTTACTATTCATTTTGACTCCCTTTAGTTTCTTTACGTAAGTAATACAGAATACAACAGAACTCCATTTCCGAAGTAAGATGTAAAATATCTCAGCATGATTCTCATTACTTGTCGATAGTTTCTGGTTTGGCAGGTGAATTAACATCTCTGCAAGTGGTGGTGCCCGTAAATGAAATACCCTGTTTCGTAGACTTCGTCAATCACACCGTCACAGATGAGCGCAGGTGCCTGCAGTTGTTGCCCCCACTTTGTGATATTCTGGTTAAGTTCTAACCTGCAGTATGTTGTTCTGTCATTTTGGAACCCGGTTTCCTAATGCAGACGTGTGTTTCTTAATCATAGAAGTTTAGAGCTGGAAGGAGGTTTAGAAATCCTAAAGTTCCACCCTCACTTTACAGATAAAGAAACTAAAATATCATTATGTAGAAACTAGCCCAAGGTCATATTGCTAATTAGTAGTAAGTTACAGCCATTCATTTTCTTCACTCCCATTCTGCCCTTCTGTAAACCAACAAAGTATTTGCATATATGTGATAACACAATTTTAATTGTTTGCTTTTTCTGACTCTTCAAATAGAACGTAATTCAGCTGTTTTAAACAACTGGACCTTGATTTATTATAAAAGAAAAACATTTGTGATCATGTTTATTAGGTAAAGATCAATTCTGCTGAGGTAGATTATCTGGTAGTAATTAAACAAAACAAAGCAAGACCAAAATACTCAGCAGCCACACCTAGATTATTCATTTAAATTCAGTGCACAAGATCATCTGCTTCAGATCATGGGTATATACTAGCTACATGTTAATGTTTACAACTTCAATATAAAAATGTAAATTTTTTAATGTAAAAATGTCTGATTATAAAATTTTAAAAATAAATTACAGCATCAAGTTAGGTAAAAAAATCATAGTTTCTTAAATTCCTTTTTATTGAATTTATGGGGGTGACATTGGTTAACAAAATTATGCAGGTTTCAGGTACATAGTTCTACAACACATCATCTGTAGTTATTTTTAATTAAGTTTTTTAAGAGATGGGTTTTTAATGGTGTTTTTATGTACAAATGGCTATTTTAAGTTTTCTTTAGAATGATTAAAATACATATAGTTTTTATATTCATAAATTATTAAAATAAAGAAGTATAGAAATATTATTTGGTAAAGTATAGTAACCAGATGTTTTCCATTAATATTTATGATGATAGTTTAGGTATCTGCACTAGAGATTGCTTTAAAATAGGGTTATTTTTAATGTCAATGTGTAAATGTCTGTCCTGGCATTCAAAAAATAATAGCAGCAATGCGTATTCTCTGCATATTGCTATTTAGAACTTTGCTCATAAAGCATTTTTGTCTCAGGATTTCTAATCACACTTGTGTGATAGCCACCCAGCCTTCTCCTTACAATCTAGATACAGCGTTGGACACTTTAATATATATGTAGGTTAAATGTGAATTAATGTTGGCTTCCAAGCACTACTTACAGCACATTATTTCAGATCTCTGCTTTTAAGGTATGTCAATTGCTACAGTAATTAAAGAGTTACATGTGCTGCTGTAAGCCAGTTTAAGGAATGGGGCATGTATTTCCAGTTATGCGAGCACAGAAGGATTGTGCCTTAACGAGAGACCTGCCCCTGTTAGGCACTGGTGTCCTGCAGTTCAGATAGACGAGTGATTCATATTCCTTTCTCCATCCTGAACATCTCATCTTTTTTCTTTATTTTTGGAGTGACAAATCTAAGTGTAACTGATTTCCACACTTAGGATAATGTTTTACATGGTAGACCCTCAATGAGTGTTTGAAAAATGAATTTGTCACTGATTCATAGACTAAACTTGTGGATTTTCAATTGTATCTTAGCTTGCTATTTAAATTTGCATGTGACAGTTTTTTCTTTCCCTGTTGATTTTAGGTAGCTACCTAAGGGTGAGAAGAATTTTTTTTTTTTGTAAACAGATACACTCTGCAGGATTTTATGCACTTACAAATAACCAATAAATGGGTGTCCTGTTGATTTCATCTTCAGTAAACTTGGAGTGAGACTTTTAAGCCTTGCTACCTGAAGAATTCTTAGTTTCATGCTTGAAGGCATTTGTAATAGAGTCTGTGAGTCAGATGTGCTGGGAATAGTGTGCAAATAAAATTATAGCATAGACTTTTTGTTTAGACTTTTTTTGTTAGAGCTTAGTGGGTCTTTTAAAATTTTTAAGTGTATTATACATCCAACATAATGACAATACTAAAACTATTAAAAGAAAAATCATTCATAACCCATCATTTTAAATAAATTTACTAATTTTAGTTTAGCATTTTTTGTTTGTTTGTTTTAAACAAGCACAATTCTGTGTAATTTTTTTAGGTTATTTTTTGTTTGCATTTAGAGTAGATTAAATTCATGAGTAGTGTTATTATATTTCTCATTTTAAAATGTGCATTGTGCCTGTGTCATTTTCAGGCTTTTATAGAAATGCTTTTAGAGCTGTTACTTTCGCATAAATATAAAAAAGGAGCTCCGCTCACAGAACTGCTTGCCAGGTGTGAGCTGTGAGGGGGGACCTCCATTTTTGCTGCAGTAACACTCACTTTGGAATTTACTCCAACAATAGCTTGACCTAGTGAAAATCTGTAGGGCTTCAGATTATTATACAAAACCCGTCATTCACTCAGGCTCTTGGAATGGTCTTGTTGATTCAAGGACACTTTTGGTGACTAGATTCAGAGTTCAGTTTAGAAGTAGATTTCAATGGGTACGTGTCAACAGGAATATCATATAAAGTGAAGGTGATGATTAGGGAATGTGTGTGGTAAAAGTGAAATAAAGTTGAAGGGTGCTACCTGAGATTGCTAAATTTAATTTGGTAGAAATGCCTTATGTATTACCTTTCAGGAGTTTGAAAAGAATAAGTCTAAACTAGTACTGACATTTATAATGATTTACTAAAGAAAGAAGGGAGAAATAAAAAAGATTAAATTTCTTTATTTTCTAAAGTAAAACAATACAAGGGTATATGGTTGCTAAACATATATGCTAGTAAGGAAGGAAAATGGGAGGAAAAGGTATCTGTGCTTATAGCAGAGCAGATGTGTGCTTAAGTGCTGGAACTGAAATCTTATTTACTATAAATTTTTTATAGGTACCATCAAGTGGTCCTAGCATGTCCAACTCATACTTTTTTCTTATTTTTTACCTCCTAATTTCTACCTGTTTTCTAATTCCTTCCTTATCAGTTGCTGTCATTAGCAATTTCTAAATAAAGTGAAGATCTGAAAACAGACTTCAAATCCATCCTTTCTTAAACTCTCTTCTTCAGTGGCCAGTCTCTAAATAATCCATCTCATTTTCCCCTGTACACCTTTATTTTTATGTACCCTGCCCTATATTGGTGGACTCAACTAGTGGAAATCTACTCAAAGGTCAGTCACAGTATAGTATAAATCATATTACTCGTTTTGACTACCTTTTCTTTAAATCAAACAGGTTGTTGCAAGGAACTAAATTGCTATAACCACTATTTCTTGTTAACTGGACAGGTAGTTTTATTTTTCTTTTAGGAAAGTGATTTTACAAAAATTATTAAAAACAGGATAGATTTGCATATCTCACATGTGTAAGAATTAAAGAAAATAATTATGATTGCTTCTGTCATATTTGATATCAAGTCTTCTTCAAATAAATTTTTCACCACCTCACTAAAATTAAAATACTAAATGGATAAGTTCACAAAGCCTATTTTAAATAAAGAGAAAAAAGGCCCATGTATTTTTCCTAGTTTCTAAGTGGATAAACTGCACTACACTGCACTTCCACCTACTTAAATGTGTTTATTGTTTGTGAGCTTAAAACATATATAAACCTTTCTTTTATCATATGTACGTTTAAATAAGCAACACTTCATATCTTCTCCATATGAAGTGAAATATTTCCTTAACATTAACACAAGTCAGTTCTCAGCCAAAGCAAATAGAAGAATGAATGCTTTGTTAATCATCTGTAACTAATGTGTGTATACACAGAGAAAAAAACCAAATCTGCCTTTAACAGGAACCTTTTGATGGAATTAACCAAAAAACAACAAAAAAAAGAAGAAACTTTTAACATAGGTCAGGCCCTTTTAATCTATGAGTTTAAAAAATTTATATTTTTATTTTTTAAGTGCAGGTACTTGATAACATATCAAAAAATATGGAAGACCTTGTAATGAAAATCAGCATTCTTCTGTCCTCCCCTCCCTCCCTTCAGCCTGCTCCCTTGCCACAGCCTCTTTTAACTGCCCCAGGTTCTAGTTCTTTTGGTGGTTGGTTCCTTCATGATTCTGCTTCTATATGACATGCTTGTACTCTGTTTCGTGATTTATCAACTTCAGACAACATTTATTGAATATCCAATTCAAATTGCACGTTCCTGGTTAGCAGCATTTCGGAAATGCGAATAGTTACTCCCTGTCCCTTTCTTCAGTGCACATCCTTTCTTGATAACGTTTCTCAAAGGATTGGTACAGTTCTACCGTTGTGTTCACGATTGTTCCCACCACTTCCAAAACTCACCTCACTGTCAGGCCCATCTTCACCTGCTCTTTGATTCCTTCCCACTTTTTTTCCTTGTTAAAAATCATGCTGTACCCCTTTTTGGTATTAAAGTTTGGATAAAGCATAGATTCATATTAGGAAAATTTTATATATATATTTTTTAAATATGCAAAACTTATTTTTAAAATATCTGTGTAACCCTAAGTACTTGTCTTTTGTTTTAACCTTTTTCCTCCTGTGGGTCAATGGCCCTGGTAAAAAGTACTTTTTTTGTTTGTTTGTTTTAGTCCTTCCCTAGTAGATAATAGCTAGGCATAAGGATTTTTATTTTTAAAAAAACCAGAAAGAGTAGACATGGTAGAAATTTTAACTTGATGGATTAAGAGTTTGGCATTCTTCTCAAAGACTCTTAAAATAGTGTACAGAGAAATGGTAAGTTCTGAAAGGCCAGTTGTTTTCACCCTTCTGCCCCTTCTTGGCTTGGCTAGTCCTTTCTACTCTTTTTCTAACAAACATCTTCAGTATGATTCATGTCCACTCTTCATCTTTTTCCTAGGAGATAATTCCAATTTTAAGTGGGAATCAGGATAAAAATGGAGCTGGTATTTAATTAGGACTATTGGGTTGGCCAAAAAGTCCCTATGGTTTTTTCCATAAAATAAAAGACACAGTTTTCATTGTCACCAAAAACTTTTGTTGAGTTGGATAGTTTATGTCACCTGTCTCCCTGAGTGGTACAACATTGTTGATCGCTATCAACTTCAGCCGGTCTACACAACTGCGGAGCATCTTCCAGTGACAGATCCCCAGCATGAAACGTCACAAACCACTTTTGACACATTTGATCAGTCACAGCACCTTCTCCATACAGCACACAAATCTGTTTTTTAGGTGCGTTTTTATCTTTTTTGAAATAATACAGCACAATCATATGCCAAAAATGTTGCGTGTTTTCTTCCATCTTCAATATTAAAATGGCTGCGCACAAATTCACCAGTTTTGATTTTTTTTAATGCATGCTGATTTGACAGTTGTCACAATACAATCTAACAGAATTGTTTTCAATGAGATTGAAGACAACAAAATGCTACTAGAGCCATCACACAGGAAAAAAACAAGAGAACTTTTTGGCCAACTCAGTGTTAACATATCAGTTACTTAAAAAGATTCTTGTACTGATGTTAGTCCTTTTTAAACAGTTTGGGGCACTGCTTGGAAATACGCGTGGAGCCGTGTGACCCTGCCTAAATCTTCCTTCTCAGCATTGTATGAGTTACCTTTATTAATTTCTGTTGCTCTAAAAAAGTCAATTATAGCTCCTGATTTCCCAGTATGGATATTAGGTTGTGAACTAAATTACTAGGTTATTATTGAAGTCGTTTTTGGTTGTCGTAAAAGGTATATGGTAGAGAGAAAGGCATTCTAGGATGGGAAATGCTTTGCTTTTTGAAGTAGCCTAACTGTTCTCTGAGGATCCGATATCTCCTTTCTTGGTTTATACAGTCAGTAGGGTTTATTATTATTCTGTCTTAACAAGTATCGAAGAAAAAACATGGTTATATGTTAATTTCCTGCTTTAGCCCCTGGACTGAGTTTTTCCCTTTACAGAACATATAATACAGTATGTTGATAACTTCCTTTTTTACTTATTAAGTAATATTTATAAAACATATTTTATGGCATTTGTATTATTTTCTAAGCAATCAGTATAATTCCTGATTTTAAATAAAGGAATACAATTTTTATTTTTTTGTTTCCATACCTTTAGGTTATCATTGTATTACTAACATTTTAAACAGGAAAGAATAAACCCACTAAAAATACTGGGGTTTTCCTTATTGAAAAAATATCGTGACCATAGGAGACTTTCTTTCCCTATATTTTTTATGTATAGGGGATATTTTTTTCTTTTAAAAATAAGACAACTACTTCAAAAACAGCAAAATAAGAATTGTTTCAAGAAATTTTAAGCCTACACCTGCTTTATGCCCCACAAATTTAAAGTTCATTTAAAAAATATGGAAGGCAGTAATAAACTGGAATGAACCTCAAGTTCGAATTCCGACACTGAAGCTCCCTGTGCCATTGCTGTGAACTGGAAAGCTACAGCCAGTCCTCAGTGGAGGGTGGTGGAGTTTGGGAAACAAAAATAAAGAACTGTTAAATGTCTGTTCCGTTTTTTAAAAAAGTACCTCAGAAAACATCTTTTCAAAAATTTTACATAAACTTGAATTTTATTCTTAAATTATTTATTGCATTTTACTAAGCTTTCAGTAATAAAAGAGGAGAGTAAAAATTTTCCCACTTTTTCATTATTAGCTCTAAAAATTACTTTTTTTATTTGAAAAGTAATAGATGGCTGAAGTTAAAAAAAACTAGTAGAAAGATAAAAAGTAATTGTGTCTCCCTACTTTGTTCCTCTTCCTTTTTCCTCAGAGTGGTTACTGTTAGGCTTCCTACGTGTGTCTCCAGAAATATGCACACCACCTTTTAATACACAGAAAGAGCAGAATGATATTTTGTACCTTGCTCTTTTTGTTTAAGCATATTCATAGATAGTTTTCAAGTATATAAGATATATACTGAAAATTTTTACTCTATCAATTTCCCCCCCACATAGAACTTACAATTTAATTGTTAGAGTTTTTAAATGTGAAGTCTTAATTACAAAGGAATCATGGTTTTTATTCAGAGTTCCAGTGCAGTTTAATACTTTGAATTCCATAGTGTATACCATTTACAAGCACTTTAATATTACTCAATCCTCCTGAAAACCCTGTAAATAGACCTCAGAATTGTGCGGTTTGTTACGGGTTTGATTGAAGTTCAAATTTTTATCTTTCTTGAACGCCTCTTTCCACGACTTCTGACTTTTCTAATTTGTCAGAACAGGCAGAGGCAGATCTTTCCCTTTGTCTTCTAAGTTCTGCCCCCTCAGCGTCCCCCTCCCCGAACTCGCACACACGTACACACATCCCACGCACTTCTTAACAAAACTTAATGAATAGAGGCACGCTGGTCTTATCGTCCCTAGCTTCTGTGAAACTGTTGAGCCCCGTGAAAGGACCATGTTCTGTCCTTCAAAAGAGACAGATACTTAGGAACACCCAACTAAATAATCATTTCTTTTTTTGTTCTATGCAAGAACCTATTCTGGCTGCTAAACTATGAACGTGTAAACATCATATACATACTTCTGTATTCGAACCCTGCTTTTAATTCTTCCTACTCTTAGCTATGCATGGCTTTTGTGTCAGATCACTTTGCGTGCAGTAACCTGGTGGTAGTTGTTGTTTCTTGTGTTTTAATTTAAGCACCAAGAGCGTACTGGGCACCACACCAGACACATCCTAGCCCTACGGGCACAGTTTGATTGGCAGAAATCTATTCTCATATAATGGTAATAATTGCATAAAAGCAGGAGAGACCGAATTGACATTTTTATCAATGGTTAACCTGAAATAACCCTTCGTAGGTAATATTCTCCAAGTAAAAGTCTAAGACTTTGGTTTCCAAGATACTAGGGTACTTAACCTTTGCTGATACATTAATGAAGATGAAAAGTGTGCCAGCTAAGTGCGCTGCTGTGCGAAGGGCCAACCCGGTTCATTTCACTTCAGCACGACTCCTTTTGCTGGGCAGGCGGACCTCATTGTCCTTTTCAGTAGTGGTTGGGGGGTACCTACACGTGAGCTCTTTCTGTCCGACATCCACCTTTCAGACAAAAAAAGCACTGCAGACGAAAACAGTTGTTGATCTAATGATAGGATTGAAACTCTTACAGGTATGTCTCGATAAACTTGCAGCGAGTTTAAACTTTCTTGGCCTAAGTTCCTTCACCGTTTGTAAACAGTGGTAATGGCACCAGCCCTACGTATTCAACAAGATGCTGGTGAAGATCAAATAAGTAATGATCTTAAAGTAGGTCACTAAACAAATGGTAAAAATAGTCATTATCTTTTAAGTGCTGTTAGAGCAAATGCTGTGAAAACATCAATAATTTTTTTCAATAGTGTTGGAATATATGGAACTACAAAAGGAGATAAAAGTAAAATTGAAAATAATTTTTGTTTCATAGAAAAATAAATACCTGAAAATCTCAACTCTTCCTTCTTGCAGATTGCCAGGTATAGCCAGTTGTCTGCATCGTAAGAGGCATTTTAGAGTAGTGGTTGTAGTGGTTAAGACTTGGACATTCCCAGTTGTGTGGTCCTGGGAAAATTGATGAGCCTGTTACTTACTATAAAATGAGAATAATAATATAACTATTTCATAGGAGTGTTATGCATTAACACTTGCTTGGAACAGTACTCAACACATGATAAGTTGTCATTGTAGTCAGTTTTGTTGTTATTGAACATACTCTTTTAGTTACCTGTGGGGGGG
>PVKU01009730.1:0-58951 GCA_004027475.1 Anoura caudifer
GAAACACTTATTATAACTCAGTAAAAAGGAGGAGACATAATAATTAATCTTCAGTTTTGGTCAAAGGATCAGGCCATCGAATGACACATCACTTGATGTATTCTCCACATATATCATATGTTGTATTTTCTTAGCATTCTTTGTAACTGGAGGCATTATTCAAGTGTGGACTTGAGTGAAGGATCACAAGACAATAGATATAGGTTAGTGATCTTACAGTCCAGAGAAAGCACCTACCATTTTTATAATTCATGTCCTTGGGAGGAGAGAATGTCATTTTGGGTGAGGAGAGCCTGGAAGTACCCTGGATTTGGCCTAACCCAATTATAAACTTGTTGCCACTTTGTCATTTTTTTTACACTTTGATGGCTTTTTTCTGATGCCTTTGCATGATCAACTGTATCATCTTCATCCTCTGCCATATAGACAACCTGTGGCTAGACCCTGTCAATTTCAGACCCACAGAGTCAGTTCTAAAAATACTGCTAAAGCTCCTCACTGGTGCCACATAATGCTCCTTTCCATCCATTTTGTTAATCTATTTAAATCTGCTTACTGTATTATTAGATGATATGGATGGCTGGGAAAACAGTTTCTGGGTGAAAAATTGGAAATGCCATTAATGGTGTGGTGAACTTAAAGGATCTAAAATGTCTTTTACTTTCCTCATGTGTAATGCTGAGGTAAAAAAAGCATTTATTTGAAAGTTTTCTTTTGAGAATTAAATGTGGTATGAGATGAATGAAGAAGAACAATCTTATTTTAAAACACTGTGTTTTAGACCTTTGAAGATTAATTTTCAACTAACTGCAAAAGAGGTTTCCTTGATGGATACTTATAGACCATTGTAGTTAAAACTGCAGGGTATACATTTTTGTCTATTTCACATGGAAAACTACTCAAGATAGATCTTATACTAGATGAAAAAAAGAGTCCTCAATAAATTTAGAAGTTTAAAGTTATATAAACCATATTTTGCTTTTCTTTTTTAAAAGATTTTATTTATTTATATTTAGAGAGACTACAAGAGAAGGAAAAAGAAAAGGAGGGAAACATCATTGTGTGCTTGCCTCTCATGCACCTCTAGCTGGGGACCTGGTCTGCAACCCATGCATGTGTCCTGACAGGAGATTGAACTGGTGTCCCTTCATTCACAGGCCAGTGATCTATAAACTGAGCCACACCAACCTGGGCTATATTATCCATATTTTCTGTCCACAATAGTAAGAAACTGAAAATCAAATATAGAAAAGAAAAACAAAAAATACATTTGGAAATTAATCAACATACTACCAACACTCAACAGATAAAAAAAAATTGTTTTTAAGCCCTGGCTATTTGGCCTCAGTGGACTGAGAGCCAGTCTGTGAACCAAAGGGATACTGAGTTGATTGCCATCAGGAAACATGCTTTGCTTGCAAACAACATTCCCAGTAGGGGGAGCATGATAGCTACAATAAATTGATGTTTCACTCCCTCCCTTTCTATCTCCCTTCCTCTGGTCATAAATAAATAAATAAATAAATAAATAAATAAATAAATAAAATCTTTTAAAAAGTTAAAAGAAACAGAAAACGCACAACTACATGCAGACAAATGAAAATTCAAATACGGTCTTAGAAAACTTGCATTTACAAGAAGGTCTTATAAGAGGAGCCCATGACAATACAGATCTAACCAAAGAACAAAAACATTTTCAATAAAATCTTTTGCGTTTCTAAATACATTAGGAAAAGAAGTAACGAACTAAAAAGTAAGTTGAAATAAAAATGAAATGAAGATCAGTACCATAATAAAGAAAGTAGAGAAAGATGTAAAGACTAATAAAACTAATGGCAACTTCTTTGAAACAGTAAATAATTTGAAAAGCCTCTGATAAGACCTATCAAGCAGTAAAGAGAGAAAACAGAAATAAAAGCTGAAAAAAGAGAAACAACTATCAAATTTATAAAAAAAAACAAAGAATTTTTAAAGAATACCATCAACAATTATATATAATTAATTTGACTATTTAGTAAAATAGGAAGTTTTTAAATCATACTCACTTTGTAGATTAAATCATGACAAATCACATTATCTAAACAAACAAATTCCTAGCAATATATATGGATTAGTCATTCAAATATCCAAAAGAAAACCCCAGGCCCAGGGAGATTTACTGAACAATTTTAACAAATATTAAAACATGACCAGTACATATCTTTCTCAACTATTCCATAAATTGATGAAGTTCACTTACAAATTGGTTTTATGAAGCCAGCATTACTGTGATACCCAAAGTAATGCAAGACACTGCAATACAAAGAGACTTCCGGGCCTACATTCTTGATAAAGGTACATGCTGAACTTCTCAATAAATACACCAAGCCAAATTGAATGATACATTATAATGATTCTACATCCTGGTCAAGTGTGAATTACACCAATGCATGAAAGGCTCAACATTCAGGGAAAAATCGATGTGATTCAACACATCAAAAATAATCATATGAATATTCAAGAGATATAGGAGAAGAAATAGAATAGCATATGCATTAGTGAGAGACTGGCCACATGGATTCTGGAAATATCTATAGTCAACACCTATACTGCAGCAGCCATCCTTCTCTGGCAGACTATTCTCCTCCAAGCAGCAGCAGCCTGAGGGAAAATGATAGCCAGAAGCCTAGGACAAATTCTGCCCCACCCTATGGGGCTTAAGTCTAACTGCTGAATGTAAAGTGACTAATTAACAATAAAAAAGGACAACTATAGACAGCAGACACGTGGCAATCTAAGAGCAGGCTGTCTAAGGTCAGACAGGGTCGACATCTGACACCACTAGAGGCAGATCCAAAAGCAAAAAAAAAAAAAAAAACAAAAAAAACAAAACAGTGCTAAATGCTGAAGGCTACTGAGACAAAATAAACTGTGATCTTCTCAATAATTAGTGATAGTTTCTTTCCTGCATAGCTTTTCCAAATTCATTTGTTGTCCAGCAATTTAGTGCATAATAGGTAACTAGAATTTATACTATAGGTTAATTCTCTCTTTCCTTGTACTAGTCTTCATCTCTTTATACACTTATTACTACTTGTTCATTTGCCATTGATACTGAGATAATGGGGGTGAGATATATTTGCATAGGTGGGTGTGTTCCCACAGCCAAGCAACTGATAGATTCAATGCAATCCCTCTTAAAATATCAGTGACATAGTTTACAGATATTGAACAAACATTTCAAAAATGCATGTGGAAACATAAATGGCTTCAAATTGCTGCAGCAATGTTGAGAAAGAAGAACTATGTAGGAGATCACAATACCTGAAATCAAACTATATTACAATACCACTGTAATTGAAACACTGGTAGGGATGTAAGCACAGACACATGGACCAGTGGAACAGAGATAGAGCCAAGAAATAACCCCAAGACTCCATGTTCAATTAATATTTGGTAAAGGGGGCAGAAGCATAAAATGGAGTAAAAAGAGCATCTACAACAAATGGTGTTGTGAGACCTGGAAAGCTACATGCAAAATAAATGAAACTCAATCACCAACTTGCACAACACAAAAAAATAAATTCACGGTGGATAAAAGAGTTAAATATAAGACCTGACACCATAAAAGTCCTAGATGAAAACATAAGTCAATAAAATCTCAGATATTCCCTGCATCAATATCTTCACCAATATGTCACCTTGAGCAGGGACATAAAGGAATGTGTACAGAAATGGGATCTCATCAAAATAAATATCTTCTGTACAGCCTTAAAGAGAACAGCATTAAAATGAAAAGACAACCAACTATATGGGAAAACATATTTGCCAATAATACCTTGGACATGGTTTGATCTCCAAAATACATAAAGAACCCATATGAGCCCACTAGAAGACAAACAGCCCAATTTAAAAACTGGCAAAAGGGAGAATGAAGATGGCGGCAAAGTGGGTGGGAGTGGGTGCCACTCCCCCCTACACAGGGGTGAAAAACCAAGGCAATCTACAGAGGAACAGAGCAAACAACCAACAGTACCTCAGCATAGATGAAGATAGGAGACCAAAAATTGTAGAGGACATTGAAGAACTAGATGGTAAGGAGAGTGCTTCAGGACAATAAGGTCCCTGGAACCAGCATGGAGATCAGTGTGGCTGCAGCCCCAGGCCTGGAACTTGCTGGGTCTGTCACAGAGTTTTTGGGAGAGAGCTGAGTCAACAGCTCCCTCCCCTGCCAAACAAGGTTTGAGCAGCATGGGGAGAGACTTGGTTGCTTGAAATAACAGAGAGGGGAATAAGGACTAAGTGGCAAATACACAGGGGTGTGAGCACCCACAGAGGCTGTGGACACTGGAAAAAATGAAAAATAGACACACCATGGCTGTTTGGGGAACACTCCTACAGCAGCCATTCTGACCTCCTCCCCACTTAGCTGCACAGAGCTCCCAAGGTGGTGGTGGCATGGAAGGCTCTGTGCACCCTCCCATAGCCAAGGGTGAAGTGCACACCTGAACCCATGGAAACTGCAGGATCAGAGGCTGATGGGGGAATGGGCTGCAGGCTGACTGAGAGCTGATCAGGGAGAAAAGCAAAACCAATCACCCCTCAGCCTGCTGAAGCCAGAAAGAGTAGCAAAACTGGTTTGGCCAGTTAGAAGTCAGCAAGAGGTGCTTTTTTTAAAGTAATACTTTATTATTTTGTCGTTTAATTATTTTTTGTCTTTTAACTCCTTTCCCCCTCTTTTTTATCTCTCTTGTTCTATCCCATCTTCCTTTCTTTTGAATTTTATCTCTTCTTTCTCCCATCCTTCTTTTCTATTTTAATTCCAACAAGTGAGACAAAAAAAAAAACCCTAGAACTGTTGGGCAGAGTTGGACCCAAAAAGGGCACATCCCAACAGCTGAGAGAGTGAGGAAAATTTCACATCACTACTACACAGAACTTGCAAGATATTGCACATTTGTATTACTTTCTTACATCTTTTTTATTCTTACATCTTTTATTTTATAAGTATTGTTGTATTTCTCTTATTTCTATTTAGTTTTCTTTGCTTGGCTGGTGAAATTGTATTGTTTGACTGTTTTCCCTTGTTGTCCCTTTCATAGCATATTTTTAATTTACTATCTTTCACTCCAATTGTGTTCCCTTAGCACACTAGTCTAGGACCTATATTTCCTATTCTTGTTATCCCGATCATATAGATTCTGTCATATGATTGTTGTTGCATTATTATTGTAAATAATAGCAGTTCCATACAATTGTAAATACTACACAGCACCCCTCCCAGATCTTATCCCACTTCATGTTTTCCTGAACTCTAATACTGTTGTCGTTAACTCAATTCTCTCACACACTGCACCTATTTTCTATACTTTACTCTCACCTTATCACATAATCTGACCTCCCACAAGCTGACTGCTTTCTAGATCCAATTGACAATCCTTCCCTCCACAAGAGTCTTGTCTTCTTTCCACCCTTTCTAAAAAGTGGATTGTTGGGTGGAATATTACACTTAAAAATATACATATATAAAGCATCCCCTATCTCTTCTGTATGGGCAGCTACTGTAAATATCATAAAATACACCCCTTCTATCTTAAACAGTTTTGCCTTCTAACTCCAAATGATCACAAAAAAGAGTAGGTGGAAGCTGTGAACACAAGCACACCTGCTGGAAGGGGAAACCCAACAACAAAGGAACCACCAACAGATAACAACAGAAGGTGGAGGAGGGAGTGGAAGCCACACTAACTCAACCAAGGATGTGTCTGGAAATACAAATAAATAGTGGAGAAATAATCCACAACAAACAACTGAACAAGGACAAGAGAGAATCCTCAAAACCTTGTTCACACGAAAGAACCAGCTACAACACAGCCTGTCCACATCTGCACAACAAAATACAAGAGGTGGTGGACAGAGTAACCCTCAGTTATCCAGCTGGTGGGAAGGAACCAACAAAGAAAGACCCAACAACAATCAAAACCCAAAGACAAACATAGAGCCTACATAAATGACAGCGAAGACCAGTGAGCTTGGGAGATCAAGGAGATGGCACCACTGAATCTCACAGGTATTCTACCACAGAAGGTCACACCACAAACCCAGGGAGTTAGAACAGATCAATTTAAGAAGCAGAGGCTAACAAAACGAGTCTCACAAACAATGGGAAGACAAACTAACAATCCCTAAAAGAAAGGAGAGAAGGAAGTCTCAGAAATAATGCCAAATGAAATAGAGGTGAGTCAACAATCAGAGACTGAGTTCAAAGCAAAGGTTATAAGGAAGCTCGATGAGCTCACAGAGAATTACCAAAAACTACAGGAAAACTACAATGAACTCACTGAAAACTAAATCAACATGAAATAGGAAGTAGAAACTGTGAACAAGGCCCAATAGGAAATGAAGAATACAATTTGTGAACTGAAGAACACAGTAGAAGGAATTAAAAGCAGGCTACATGAAGCAGGGGATCGGAGTAGCAAGCTGGAGGACAATGTAGAAAAAAACCACTCGGAATGAGCAAAACAAGAAACAGAGTCTGAGAAAGAGTGAAGAGGGGTTAAAGAAAATTCAGAACAACATGATACGTACTAACATTTGTATAATAGGGATAATAGAAGGAGAAAAAGAAGAGCGAGTAATAGAAAAACTGTTTGAAATAGTAATGATGGAAAACTTCCCTAATTTGATGGGAGAAAAAGTCACACAAATCCAGGAAACACCCAGAGTCCCATTCAAGAGGTATGAAAAGAGTCCAACTTCTAGACTCAACATAATTAAAATGCCAAAATTACAAGATGAAGAGAGAATCTTAAAGGCAGCAAGGAAAAAACAGGAAGTAACATACAAGGGAGAACCGATAATATTAGCAGCTGACTTCTCAATGGAAACACTCCAAGCCAGAAGAGAATGGCAAGAGCTATTCCAAGTAATGAAAACCAGAAGCCTGCAACCAAGACTAGTTTATCCAGCTAGGCTCTCAATCAAAATGGAAGGACAAATAAGGAGCTCCCCAGGCAAAAGAAGCATCAAAAAAATATATATCTCCTTCAAACTAGCTCTGCGGGAGATGCTAAAGGTTTTGCCTTAAGAACAGGAAGAAAAACAGTGAAAGAGAGAGGAACACAGGTATGAAAAAATGGCAATGAATAAGTACCTATCAATAATAACCTTAAAAGTAAGTGGATTAAATTACGCAATCAAAAGACACAGAATAGCAGAATGGATAAGAAAACATGACCCACACATATGCTACCTACAGGAAACTCACCTTAGAAGAAAAGATTTTACAAAAACTGAAAGTGCTGGTTTGGAAACAAATATTCTAAGCAAATGGACATGAAAAAAACCTAGGGTAGCAATTCTAAAATTGGACAAAATAGACTTCAATAAAAGAACCATAAAAAGAGACCCAAAAGGTCACTTCATAATACTCAAGGGAAGAATCCATCAGGAAAACATAAAACCCACATATATAAAGATAATCTTGGAAGTCTTCAAGAAAGATATCCACAGCAACACAATTATAGTAGGAGATTTTAATACCTCACTGTCAAAAATGGACAGATCTTCCAAACAAAACATCAAAAAAGATATTATGGCACTAAACAATGCCCTTGAAAAAATGAACTTAACTGATATATACAGAGCACTTCATCTCAAAGAAGTAAAATGCACATTTTTTTCAAGTGCACATGGAACATTTTCAAAGTTAGACCACATGATAGGACAAAACAAGCCTCAAAAATTCAAGAAAATTAAAATCATATCAAGCATTTTCTCTGAACACAAGGGACTGAAACTATAGACCAACTTCAAGGAAAAGACCCCAAACACTCAAAATCATGGAGATTGAATAGCATGCTATTCAACAATGGGTCAAGAATGAGATTAGGCAAGAAATCAAAAAGTTTCTGGAAACAAGGGAACATGAACTCACAACAAAAAATTTATGGGACACAGTGAAGGCCATCCTGAAATGGATGTTCATAGTGTTACAGGCCTACCTAAAAATGATAGAAACATTTCAAACAAGCAAACTCACCCTACACGTACAAGAACTAGAGGAACAACAACAAAGACAGCCCAGAGCAAGTAGAAGGAAGGAAATAACCAAGATCAGAGCAGAGTTAAATGACTTACAGACTAAAAGCACAACTGTAAAGATCAATGTATCCATGAGCTGGTTCTTTGAAAAGATAAAGGAAATCCACAAGCCTTTAAGCAGACTCATCAAGAAAAAAAGACAAATGAATTTGGACTTCCAGCTAAGATGGAGGCATAGGTAGATACCCTGTGCCTCCTCGCACAACCGAAAGAAGGGCAGCAACAGTATAAAAACAAAAAACAGCCAGAACTGACAGAAAACCAAACTGTAAAGAAGTCCAACAACCAAAGAGTTAAAGAAGACACATTAATCCTGACCAGTAGGCAGGGTGGAGTCAGGCAGCCTGGCAGAGGGAACCCACAACAAGGCAGTGGCTGGAGGACTGGGGCACACAAGGCTGCAGCTGGTGGACAAAGAAGCATCAGGCGGACCTGGCCAGGTGGTGGATTGCAGATTGGGCAGTCCCACATTTGTGTGAAGAGAAACTGGGAGAAACAATTGAGGAGTGAAATAGACTGTGCAACCCCGGGCTCCTGTGCAGGGAAATAAAGCCTCAAACCACTGCCTGAAAACACCTGTGGAAATTGTGGCAGAGGGAAAAACTCCCAACCTCACAGGAGAGTTTTACTGGAGAGACCTATAGGGTCCTAGAAAGTACACCAAACCACCCATCCAGGAATCAGCTCCAGAAGAGCCCAATTTGCTTGTGGGAAGCAGGGGAAGTGACTGAAATCCACTGAGACCAGAGCAAGGGCCATTGTTCCCTCTTGAACCCCTTCCCCACATACAGCATCACAATACAGCAACATGGGTTACCCTGCCTTGGTGAACACCTAAGTCTCTGACCCTCACTAAAAAACAGGCATGTCAAGGCAAAAGAAATGGCTCAAACAAAAGAACAGATCAAAGATACAAAACAAAAAAAAAAACAAACCCTCCACAGCTAAGCAACCAAGAGATAGTCACCTATCAGATACACAGTTCAAAACACTGGTAATCAGGATGCTCACAGAATTAATTGAATTCGGTGACAAATTTTAGATAAAAAAATAAAGGGTATGCTAAGGGAAATAAAGGAAGATGTACAGGGAACCAATAGTAATGGGAAGGAAACTGGGACTCAAATCATCAGTATGGACCAGAAGGAAGGAAGAGATATCCAACCAGAAAAGAATGAAGAAACAAGAATTCAAAAAAATGTGGAGAGGCTTAGGAACCTCTAGGTCATCTTTAAACGTCCCAACATCCGAATTATAGGGGTACCAGAAGGAGAAGAGGAAGGGCAACAAGTGGAAAAGTTATTTGAACAAGTAATAAAGGAGAACTTCCCCAGTCTGGCAAAGGAAATAGACACCAGGAAGCCCAGGAAGCTCAGAGAGTCCCAAAGAAGTTGGACCCAAGGAGGAACACCAAGGCACATCATATTTACATTACCCAAGATTAAAAATAAAGAGAAAATCCTAGAAGCAGCAAGACAAAAGGACACAGTTACCTACAAAGGAGTTCCCATGACTGTCAACTGATTTCTCAAGAGACCTTACATACAAGAAAGGGCTGGAAAGAAGTATTCCAAGTCATGAAAGGCAAGGACCTGCATCCAACATTGTTCTATGCAGCAGAGCTTTCATTTAGAATGGAAGGGCAGATAAGGTGTTTCTCAGATCAGGTCAAGTTAAAGGAGTTTACCATCACCAAGCCCTTATTATAGTAAATGTTAAAGGGACTTATCTAGGAAAAAGAAGATAAAAACATGAACAGTACAATGACAACAAACTCCAAGTTATTAACAACCACACCTAAAACAAACAAAAAAAAAAGCAAATTAAGCAAACAGCTAGAACGGGAACAGAGACACAGAAATGTAGATCACATGGAGGTTGAAAAACAGGGGGGTGGGAGGGGGAGAGAGAGGGGAAGGGACAGAGAATAAGTAGCATAGATGGTAGGTAGAAAATAGAAAGGGGGCGGGTAAGAATAGTGTAAGAAATGTTGAAGCTAAATAACTTACGTGTACGACCCATGGACATGAACTAAAGGGGGGAATGTGGGTGGGAGGGGGCATGCAGGGCACAGGGGATTGAAGGGGGGGAAATGCTCAACTGTAATAGCATAATCAATAAAATATTTTTTAAAAGAAAAAAGAGAGGACTCAAATAAACACAATCAGAAATGAAAGAGAAGAGATTACAACTAATACCACAGAAATACAAAGGATTGTAGGAAATTACTACCAACAACTATATGACAAGAAATCTGAAAACTTAGATGAAAGGGAGAAATTTCTAGAAAAATATAATCTACAATAACTCAATAAAGAAGAAGCAGAAAGCCTGAACAGACCAATAACACCTGATGAAATTGAAACAATAATTACAAAGCTTCCAACACACCAAACCCCTGGGCCAGACAGTTTAAAAGGAGAATTTTACAAAGCACTGAAGGAGGCACTTACCCCCACCCTCCACAGATTATTTCAAAAAAATTCAGGAAAATGGAAGACTCCCAGAATCTTTTTATGGAGCCAACATCAGCCTAATCCCAAAACCAGATAAAGACATAACAAAGAAAGAAAACTTCAGGCCAATACCGCTGATGAATATAGATGCTAAAATCCTCAACAAAATACTGGCGAACCGCATATGGCAATATGTTTAGTAGATCATACAAGATGACCAAGTGGGATTCATCCCAGGAATGTAAGCATGTTACAATATTTGCAAATCAATAAACATAATATGCCACATAAACAAGACAAGAGATGAAAATCACATGATCACATCAATAGATGCAGAAAAAACATTTGATAAAGGTACAGCACCCATTTAAGATAAAAACACTCACTAAAGAGGGAATAAAAGGAGAATTCCTCCATATAATAAAGGCCATATATCAGAGACCTACAGCCAATATCATATTCAATGGACAAAAACTTAAAGCTTTCCCACTAAGATCAGGAATACGACAAGGATGTCTACTTTCACCAGTCCTATACAATATAGTACAGGGAGTCCTAGCCACCCCAACCAGACAAGAAAAGGAAATAAAAGGCATCCAAATTGGAAAGGAGGAAACAAAACTGTCACTATTTGCAGATGACACGATAGTGTACCAAGAAAATACTATAGACACCACCAAAAAACTACTTGAGCTAATAAATCAATTTGGCAAAACAACCAGATACAAAGTCAATACTCAGAAAGCAAAGGCATTTTTTTATAACAATGCTGAAACATCAGAAACAGAAACCAGGAAAAAATCCCATTGATATAGCAACAAGAAAAATAAAGTACCTAGGAATAAACCTAACCAAGGAGGTAAAAGACCTGTTCTCAGAAAAATATACAGCACTGAAGAAAGAAATTAAAGATGACACAAATGAGTGGAAGTATGTACCATGCTCATAGATGGGAAGAATTGACATCATCAAAATGTCCATACTACTCAAAGCAATTTACAAATTCAATTCAACCCCTATTAAAATACCCATACAATATTTCACAGATATAAAACAAACATTTCAAAAATTTATATGGAACTATAAACGACCCGAATAGCTGCCATGATATTGAGAAAGAAGAACAAAGCCAGAGGGATTGCAATATCTGATAGCAAACTATATTAAAAGGCCACTGTATTCAAAACAGCCTGGTACTGGCATAAAAACAGGCACATAAACCAATGGGACAGAGCAGAGAGCCCAGAAACAAACCCAAGTCTCTATGGTCAATTAATATTTGAAAAAGGGGAAAGAAGCATAAAATGGAAGCAAAAATAGCCTCTTCAACAAATGGTCTTGGAAGAACTGGACAGCTACATGCAGAAAAATGAAACCTGATCACCAACTTACACCATACACAAAAATAAATTCAAGGTGGATAAAAGACTTAAATATAAGTCATAACACCATAAAAGTCCTAGAGGAAAACACTGGCAGGAAAATCTCAGACATTCCATGCAGCAACACCTTCATGGACATGTTCCCTAAAGCGAAGGACATGCAGAAACAAATAAACAAATGGGACCTCATCAAATTAAAAAGCTATACATAGCTAAAGAAAACAGCAGTAAAATGAAAAGAGAGCCAAACATATGGGAAAATATATTTGACAATGACACCTCAGACAAACCTTGATCTCCAAAATATATAAAGAACTCACATGACTCCACACCAGGAAGACAAAATACCCAATTAAAAATGGGCAAAAGACTTGAACAGACACTTTTCCAAGGAGGACATACAGGGAGCCCAGAGACACTTGAAAAGATGCTCAGCATCACTAGCCATCAAAGGGATGCAAATTAAAACCACAATGAGATACCAATTCAGACCAGTGACAATGGCCATCATAAGCAAATCAATAAACAACAAGTGTTGAAGACGTTGTGGAACCAAGGGAGGGAGGTGGGTTTAACTGGGTTGGGGGGTACTGGTGGGAGGTAAGTAAAGACAAGTGTAATGGAAATACAATAAGATAACTAAAAATTTTTTAAAAAGAAGAGGATGTGGGGAAAAGGGAATCCTAGTGCACTGCAGGCAGGAATCCACTGCTCATAAAATGTGGAATTTCCTCAGGAAACTAAAAATGGAATTGCCTTTTGACCTGGCAAGTCCACTGCTGTGATTATACCCTAAGAACCCTAAAACACCAATTCTAAAGAACCTATGCACCCCAATGTTCATAGCAGCACAATTCACAATAGCCAAGTGCTAGAAACAACCTAAGTGCCCATCAGTGAATGAATGGATCAAAAACACTATGGTACATTTAAACTATGGGATACTATGCAGTAGAAAGAATTAGGAGCCCCTACCCTTTGCAACAGTATGGATGGAACTAGAGAGCATATTGCTAAGTGAAATTAGCCTGATGGCGAAAAACAAACACCATGTGATCTCACCTATAAGTGGATCCTAATCAACAAAACCAACAAACAAACAAAATATAAGCAGAGACATTGAAATTAATAACAATGTGACAGTAACCAGAAGGGAGTTGGGAGGGGATAATGGTGGGGGGAGGGAGAAAGGTTTTCAGGAACATACAGAAAGGAGACATAAACAATGCAAAAGGGGGTAGGATTGAAGTTGGAAGGTGGGGATTGTTGGGCTGTGGGGAGTGTTGGAGGGAAAATGGAGACAAGGATTCTTAAGCAACAATCAAAAAGAAGAAAGAAAGAAAAAGAAATTCTGTATAGAGTAAGATGTCATCTACAATTGTTGACAGTTTTCTTTCTTTTTTTATTTAGATGAATTTTATTGATATTCCTTTTTTGATTACTATGTCTAAGTATTCCATTATTATTTTTAATAATAGTAATAGAGTAGATATTCTTGACATATTCTGGGTCTTAAAAATGTTCATTATTTCACAATTGAGCATTAAGTTAGCTGTGCAGTCGTCATACATAGGCTTTATCAAGCTCAGACCTTTCCTTCTAATAGCATGCTTTGGAAATTGTTTATCAGTAATGCATCTTTAGTTCTTCAAAGGCTTTTCCTGTATCTCTCAAATAATCATGATCCTTCTTTTTGCTTTTAGATGTGATAAAACACAGTGATTGTTTCCTGAATGTTGAGACATTCTTGCATCGGTGGTAAAATACACAACTGATGAAAGTACGAAATCATTTAAAATTTTTTATTGAATTTGGCTTGCTAGTGTTTTGTGGAGAATTTAGACCTGGACATTTACCAACAATATAAGCCTGTAGGTCTCTCTCTCTCTCTCTCTCTCTCTCTCTCTCTCTCTGTCTACTTTCAGTGTCTTTGTGCAGTTTTGGAATCAGAGTAATGCTGTTCTTGTAAATTAAATTTGGTAGTGTCCTTCTTCAATGTATCAGTTATTTTAAAATAAGTGGTATAATTCCCCTGTAAATCTATCTGATCCTGGGCTTTTCTTCATTGGATGTTATGATTACTGTTTCAAATTTGTTGCTAATAATTGTTTTGTTAAGAATATGTAATTCTGTAAGTTGGTGCTGAAGTTTCATTTTTTTGCATGTATCTGTCCAGTTCTCCCAACACCACTTGTTGAAGAGGCTATTTTTACTCCATTTTATGTTGCTGCCCCCTTTGTTGAATATTAATTAACCATAGAGACTTGGGTTGATTTCTGGGCTCTCTGTTCTTTTCCACTGGTCCATGTGTCTGTTTTTATGCCAGTACCAGGCTGTTTTGATTACAGTGGCCTTGTGAAACAGTTTGGTATCATGTATTGTGACCCTTCCTATTTTGCTCTTCTTTCTCAAAACTGCAGCAGCTATTCAGGGTTGTTTATGGTTCCATATAAAGTTTTGAAGTGTTTGTTCTATATCTGTGAAATATGCCATTGGTACTTTAATAGGTATTGCATTGAATTTGTAAATTCTTTTGGGTAGTATGGACATTTTGATGATGTTCATTCTTCTGATCTATGAACACAGTATACGTTTCCATTAGTTTGTGCCTTCCTTGATTTCTTTCTTCAGTGTTGTGTAGTTTTCTGCATACAGGTCTTTATACCATACACAAAAATAAATTCAAGGTGGATAAAAGATTTAAATATAAGCTGTGACACCATTAAAGTTCTAGAGGAGAACATAGGTAGGAAAATCTTAACTATTTCACACAGCAACATTTTTACTGATATGTCCCCTAAAGCAAGGAACATAAAGAAAAGAATAAACAATATTCAAAGAATGGGATCTCATCAAAATAAAAAGCTTCTGCACAGCCAAAGAAAACAATATTAAAATAAAAAGAGAACCACCCTGGCTGCTGTAGCTCAGGGATTTGAGCATGGGCTGAGAACCAAAGGGTCGCAGTTTGATTCCCAGTCAGGGCACATGCCTGGGTTGTGGGCCAGATCCCCAGTGGGGGCAAGCCAAAGGCAACCACACATTGTAATTTCTTTCCCTCTCTTTCTCCTTCCCTTCTCTTCTCTCTAAAAATAAATAAATAAAATTTATTTTATTTATTTATTACTGGTAGGATTATATCCTAAGAACCCTGAAACACCAATCCAAAGGAACCTATACACCCCAATGTTCATAGCAGCACAATTTACAATAGCCAAGTGTTGGAAGCAACCTAGGTGCCCATCAGTAAATGAATGGATCAAGAAACTATGGTACCTTTACACAATGGAATTCTATGCAGCAGAAAGAAAGAAGGAGGTTCTACCCTTTGTGACAACATGGATGGAACTGGAGAGCATTATGCTAAGCGAAATAAGCCAGGAAGTGAAAGACAAATAGCATATGATCTCACCTTTAACAGGAACCTAATCAATAAAACAAACAAACAAGCATAATATAACCAAAGACACTGAAATTGAGAACAGGCTGACTGTCACCAGAGGGGAGAGGGGAGGGAATTTCAGGGGAAAAGGGGAAGGGTTTACAGGAACAAGTATAAAGGACACATGGACAAAAATTAAGGGGGGTGGAAATGGGAGGGAGGTGGGGAGGGCTGGGGCAGTGGGCTGGGATGGGAGTAAAGGACAGAAAATTGTTCAAGAACAACAATTAAAATAACATTTAAAAAAATAAAAAATAAAGTAAAAAAAGAATATGTAATTCTTACCAATTTAGCATTTAAAGGGTGCATTTTCTAAAATTGCCCCATTTTCTTAAATTGTCACATTAATTGAATACAATTGTTGTTGGTATTTCTCAAGATTTCTTTGTGCTTTTGTGGTGTCAATGGTAGCTTGTCTCTTTTCCTCATTTTATCTATTTATATTTTCTCTATTTACTGCTTGATGAGTCTTACTAGAGGCTTTTCAATATTATCATTTCAAAGAAGGAGCCATTGCATTGGTTTTATTAGTCTTTCCTATTATTTTTATACTTTGTAATGGCAGTGATGTTTGTTTTGTATCTTTTCAATTAACTTTTTGTTTTGTTACTTCATTTTTCGTGTATTTAGAAATAAGTTCAAATTATTTCATTGAAATTTTTTCAGTGCTTTAGTTAGAATTGTGTCTTTATAACATTTCCTTTTGTAACAACTTTTGCTAAACCCAGGTTTCCTAAGACTCTGTTTGCATTTTTAGTTCTTTCAATGTAGTTGTCATTTTTCAGTTTTCATTTTTGATTCATTGGGTGTTTGGTAACCTGATGTGTAATCTATAAATATTTCTGGTTTCCTTCTATATTTGATTTATCATATCTTATCATTGTGGACAGAAAATATGGTTAATATTCCTTTAAGTAGTTATAATTCAATGAGGATTATTTTTTCTCCTAGCACAAGAGCTACCTTGGGAAGTTTCGCATGTAAACTAGGGAAAAATATACACCCTGCAGTTTTAAAGGCAATGCTATGTAAAAATCTATCAAGTAAACCTGGTCTAATATGGCACTTTTGTCTATTTATACTTTAATTCATTATAACACAGTGTTTTTAAATAAGATTACTTTCCCTTAATCATCTCATATGCCACATAATTTTTTAAAGGACCTTTTCAGATAAATGGTTTTTCATTTCAGCATTACACATAGGAAAGTAAAAGGCATTATTACATCTACTTTAAAATTAAAACAGTTATCTGTATCCTTCCCAGTTTTTCCAGCTGAAGCAATCTATTTCCCCAGTCATCCCTTGAAGGGTACAGAAAATACATTTAAAAAGATTAAGGAGAAAGCTGAACAAGAGAAGGGGCTCTCAGCAAGGGACCCCCACTTGTGTCTCTACAACAGAATGTGGGTGTGGACTTCACAAAGTCTAGCTCAATGTTCTCTGTAGGCACAGGATGAAGAAGATACTACAGTTTATGGAGGACATGCATAATCAAAACACCATCAGTTAAAGGAAATAAAACAAAGTGGCAACAATTTTGAAGATCTCTTCAATAAGTGGTCTTCAAAAATCAGAAGATAATACATGCCAAAAATAAATGTGGACAATTCCATGCCAACATTAACAACAACAACAAAAAACTAAACTAATGTCAAGCCTGCCTCCTTTAACAGAATTTCAACAGCTGGAGATTTCATGCATCTACGATTTATTTCTAATTCATTCTGGCCCTGTCCAACTTCCATTTCTTCAAACTGATAGCAGCAACATACCTCTCCATGCCTTCCTGCTGATACTATTGCTGCCTACCTGTCTTTGACTTCAAACTGACAGCAAGTCCACACATCATAGTTAGGGGTTCAATTACTCCAGCCCTTCATACCTCTCCCTGTCTTCCCACTGAATCCAGTCTCACCCATGCCCCCTTCCTTCCAAATTGTGACAGCCTCCCCTGTGTGTGCTTAACCTCCAACTAACAAGAGCTCTGTTCATTTGGTTTTTACCAGCCTTGTTTCTATAAATATTTCAGTGTGTGCCTTCTTATTCAACAGCATACAATGTGGAAGTATCAGTGTGCAAACAACATAGTATTGGCTCCCCTTTATTCTCTCTGAAGACTGTGCTTCCTCAGGTGAGAAATGCCAAAACAAGACACATTAGAGACTCTTGGTCCCAGTTCTTTAAAACTGGGTCTATTTTTAAAGTTCAACTCTTTCTTGTGCTCCACCAATGATATATTTTTATAAGTTCCAATGTTTCCTTCTGAATGCTTCTATGCTTCCATGCCTAACATATCCCATACAATATTTATTACACAGAATAGGACAATATGTAGCAAATCAAATTCTTTTTGCTGAATGCCTCATAAAGGACACACATTTGACAAGTCCCAGAGGACATATGCACAGCTTACAACATCCCAAAACTCCCACCACATATAAATATTTTGAAAGCTAATCCCCAATAAGCACAATGTATGCATCCATAATGGGGCTCCTGATGTGCATAAATTATTGACATTTTAAGTGAAATATTTTATTTTTCAGCTTCCTTCTATATCAAAAATATTGGTCAGGACCTTGGTCTCTACAGAATAATCAACTCTAAAAACTCAACCACACAAAGAGATATAGAAGAGAAAGACACGGATAAAACAATAGGGAAAGAAACTAAGATGAAGTTGAATACAAGTAGAGCCATGTCCCAGTGGGTTGGGCATCATCCTGTGAACTGAAATGACTCCAGTTCAATTCCAGTCAGTGCTCATGCCTCCGTTGCATGCCAGACCACTCTTTGGATAAAGTGAAGCCATGAAAATTCATGTTTCCCTCCTTATTCTTCCTACCTTCCTGTCTCTTCAAAAATAAATAATTTTTAAAAAGATGAAAATATTTAAGTGGAACCTAATTAAAAACAAACAAACAAGCAAGCAAAATATACCCAGAGACATTGAAATTAAGAACAATCTGACACTAACAAGAGGGGAGGTGGCAAGGCACAATGGTGGAAAAAAGGGAAAGGTTTTCACAAACTACTGTAAAAGACACATGAAGAAAACAAAGATGGGTGGAATTGGGGAATGGAGATGAGCATAGCTGGGGTGGGGGCAGTGTTGGGAGGTAAATGTAGATAAAAGAAACAAAAAATACATGAAAATATATTTTGGGTGTGAAACTCTTGTCTGAGGTATCACTGACAAGTATGTTTTCTCATACACTTGGTTCTCTTTTCATTTAGCTGATGCTTTCTTTACACATGCAGAAGTTTTTGTTCAGATGAAGTCCCATCTGATTATTCTGTCCTTTATGGCCCTTGCTCCAGGGGACATAGCAGTGGAAATATTGCTGTGTGGAATATCTGAGATTTTCCTGCCTATGTTGTCCTCTAGGACTTTTATGGGGTTGTGACTTATTTCAATCTTTTATCCATATAGAATTTATTTTTGTGCATGGTGTAAGTTGGTGGTCATGTTTCACTGTTTTTGATGTAGCGGTGCAGCTCTCTCAATACCACATTTTCAAGAGGTTATTTCCACTCCATCTTGTGCTTCTGCCCCTTTGGTGAATATTAATTGACCATAGAGTCCTGGGCTTATTTCTGGGCTCTCTACTATGTTCCATTGATCTGTTTCTGTTCTTATGCTACTACCAGTCTGTTGTGGTTACCATGGCCTTGTAATATTGTTTGATGTCAGGTTTGTGATTTCTCTGACTTTGTTCTTCTTTCTCAAAATTGTTGCCATATTTGGGGTCATTTATGGTTCTAAATAAAGTTGTGAAATGTTTGTTCTGTATCTGTGAAATATGTCACTGGTATTTTAATAGGCATTGCACTGAATCAATAATTTGTTTTGGACATTTTGATAATGTTTAAACAATATACTTCTAAATAATTAATAGATCAAAGAGGAAGACAAATAGCAATCTAAATCCACCGTGAGATTCACAGAAATTGAAAGACAGCCTAACATAATCTGGTATGATGAAAAAACATTTAAAAGAGAAAAGAGTATAGGTATAAATGGCTAACAAAAGAGCAGGAAAATAATCCCAAAATCTGCTAAATTCATCCCCGAATAATCCAGAGAAATAAAAACACACAAACAAATAAATAGAAGAAAATATATAACAAAGATCTGAGTACAAATAAGTCCAATGAAAATATAAGATAAAGACTAATAAAGTGAAGCCTGAATCAATGAAAAATAAACAGAATGGAAGACCCAGTAGTAAGACTCATCAATGAGGAAAAAAAATGAATAGAATCAAAGATGAAAATGAAAACCTCAACTAATGCCACAGGGTAAAAAATCATTTAAAATATTATGAACCATTACATACCAACACATTTGACTGTCTAGGTAAAATGGATTTTGCAGGAAAAAATACAGCCTCCCAAGCCTCAGCTAGAAAGAAACAGACAATCTCTATAGACCAATTCCTAGCAATAAAATTGAAGCAGTGGTAAAAACTCCCAACAGAACACAAACTTCCAGGACCACAACTTATAGGTGAAGCCTACCAAATATTTAAATAATAATTAGTACATTTTCTCTTCAAACTCTTTTAAAAACCATAGAATAACACTTCCACAATCATATTCTGAGGCCAACATTAATCTGATAAAAACTAACAAACAAAAAACAACACAGCAAAAGATTAGAGGCCAATATTTCTAACAAATACAGGTGCCACAATTCTTAACAGAATAACAGCAAACTGAATTTGTCAGGATGTTCAAAGAATTATACGTTATAATTGCATATGAATCATACCAAAATACATATGTAGTTCAGCATCTTTTAAACATTGAGGTGAGTTATCAAATCAACAAATTTGAGAATTCTACACACGTGATCATCAAAAAGTAGCAGAAAGGGCATTTGGCAAAATTCAATGTCAATTTATGATTAAAAAGCACTCAGAAATGAATATTCAGAGAAAATCCTTCAACTTGATAAAGGTTATATAGGATAAGCCCACAGCTATTAGCATACTCAATTGTGGAAAAATAGATAGGTTTCTTTTTAAGATCAGACAAAAGAAAAAAAAAAGTCCACTCTCTCCACTCTAATACAAACTAGTGCTAGAACTTCTAGCTACAGCGCACTTAAAAGAAAACAAATAGTGCATTTATTCAATAAGTGAAAAAGTCAAACTGTCACTTTTCACAGCTTATACCAGAAGAGACAGAGAAATCCAAGAGAATCAAGCCCCCCAAAAATGGATACAATTCATAAAACAAATTTACAGACATATTGAAATTCAATGTTAAAATGCCAAATTTTGTAACATTTGTATACACAAATAATGAAAATCTGATGAAGAACTGTGACTAGTGTGATTCAGTGGGTTGGGCATCATCTCAAAAATTGAAAGTCACGGATTCACTTCAAAGTCATGGCACCTTCCCAGAATGCAGGCAAGGTCCTAGGCTGGGTAAGTGTGGGAGGCAAGTGATCCATGCTTCTCTCACACATTGATGATTCTTTCCCTCTCTTTCTCCCTCCCATTGTACCAGTGATGCAAGAATGGCTCAACATCCAGCAAACAATCACTGCCATTCATCACATCAAAAAACAAAAGAAAGAATCATGGGATTGTTTGAGAGACAGGAAAGCACTTTCAATAACTAAAATTGCACTACTGATAAAAATATTTCAAAGGAATGCAAGTAGAAAGAGATCTGAGCTTGATAAAGGAAATATATGACAACCTCACAGCTAACATAATACTCAATGATGAAATAATGAAAACATTTTTAAAGGTCAAAAACATGTCAAAAATGTCTACTTCATTACTATTACTAAAAATAATAATGGGGTATTTAGAAATAGCAGTCAAAAAATAGAATGCATCTAAATAAAAAGGAAAGGCAACTGTCAGCATTTGGAGATGACAGGATACTCTGTACAAACTTTCCTTTTTTTCTTCTTTTTTCTTTTTTATTGCTGCTCAAGTACAGTTGCCTCAATTTTCCCCAACCATTCCCCTCAGTCCAGCCATCCCCACCTTTCACCCTCAGTCCTATGCCCCTTTGTTTTTCTCCATGTACCCTTTACATATGTTCCTGAAAAACCTTCCCCATTTCCCCCCACAATATCCCCTCTTACCTCCCCTCTGGTTACTGTCAGTCTGCTCATAATTTCAATGTCTCTGTTTATATTTTGCTTGCTGGTATGTTTTGTTGACTAGGATCCACTTATAGGTGAGATCATATGGTGTTTGTCCCTCCCCACCTGGGTCATTTCACTTAGCATTATGTTCTCCAGTACCATCCACACTGTCACAAAGGGTAGGAGCTCCTTCTTTCTTTCTGCTGTGCAGGATTCCATCATGTAAATGTACCACAGTTTTTTGATCCATTCATTTCCTGATGGGCACTTGGGTTGTTTCCAGCACTTGGTTATTATGAATTGTGCTGCTATGAACATTTGGGTGCATAGGTTCCTTGGAATTGCTGTTTCAAAATTCTTAGGATGTAATCCCAGAGGTGGAATTGCCAGGTCAAAAGGCAGTTCAATTTTTATTTTATGGGGAAATTCCATATTGTTTTCCACAGTGACTTTTTCCAGTCTGCTTTCCCACCAACAGTGCACTAGGGTTCCATTTTCTCCACATCCTCTTCAACACTTGTTTTTGTCAATTTCTTTATTATGGCCATTCTCTCTGGTGTGAAGTGGTATTTCACAGTGGTTTTAATTTGCATTTTTTTTTGCATCTTTCTGATGGCTAGTGATGCTGAACATTTTTTGAAATATCTCTAGGCCAATTGTATCTCCTACTTAAAGAAGTTTCTGTTCAAGTCCTTTTTCCATTTTGTAATTGGGTTGAATGTCTTCCTGCCATTGAGTCATATAACTTTTTTTACGTATTTTGGAGATCAAACCTTTCTCCATGGTATCATTGGCTAATAAGTTTCCCAATGTGGTTGATTTTCTTTACATTTTAATGCTGTTTTCTTTAGCTGAGCAGAAGCTTTTTATTTTGAAAAGATCCCATTTGTGAATTCTTTCCTTGCTTTAGGGGACATATAGTTGGTAATATGGCTGTGTGGAAATTCTGAGATTTTCCTCCCTATGTTCTCTTCTAGGACTTTTCTGGTTCACAACTTACATTTGTCTTTGATCCACAGTGAATTTATTTTTTTGTATGGTGTAAGTTGGTGATCAAGTTTCATTTTTTTGCATGTAATTTTCCAGTTCTTCCATCACCATTTGTTGAAGATGCTTTTTTTACTCCATGTTATGCTTCTGACCACTTTGTCAAGTATTAATTGGCCATGGAGACTTGGGTTTATTTCCATGCTCTCTAATCTGTTCCATTGGACTATGTGTCAGTTCTTATGCCTGTACCAGAGTGCTTTGGTTAAAGTGGACTTATAATACAATTTGAGATCAAGTATTGCTACCACTCCTACTTTGTTCCTCTTTCTCAAAATTGTTGTGGCTATTGGGGTTGTTTTTTAGATCCAGGTAAATTTTTTAAGTGTTTGCTCTATATCTGTGAAATATGTCATTGGTACTTTAATAGGGACTGCATTCAATCTATGGATTGCTTTGGCCCAGGGCACACGCCACCTCCACAAAAATACCTGCCACTGCAATCTCAGGATTGATGGTGAATAAACAAGTACTAATAAGGATGTAAATTGATTAAGACTATTATAAGAAAGAAGAGAAATAAAGTGGTATAATTTCTAGTGACTTATTATGCACAAACTTGCTGGAAAAGTAATGCACATTGAAGAGCAATGCAGGAAACAATATATCACTATTCATAGAGAAAACCAATGTCTATTTCATCTCAGTAGCCTTTACTACTTAGCACTGTTTTTGCTTTCTGGATCCACCTCTAGTGGTGTCAGATGTTGCCTCCATCTGACCTTAGGCAGCCTGCTCTGAGATGCCAGAGATATGCTGTCTATTGTCATCTCTTTCAGTTGGTAATTAGTCACCTTGCATTTAGCAGTCAGGCTTAAGGCTCATACCCTGGGGCAGAATTCCTCCAGGGGTTAGGGCTATTGATTCCCCTCAGGCTGCTACTGCTGGGAGGGGAAGGGTCTGTCTGAACAGGATGGCTGCTGAACTATGGAAGACAACACAGCACCAGGATGCCAGTGGCCTGTCTCTCAGCTCTCTCCTCCATGCCTCCTTCCCCAGTCTCTCCTCAAGCCTCTCTAGTCCACTCTGTCCTGACTTTACCAGGGCTTTATATCTCTGGCTGACTGCTTTACTCATTAATTTAGTCTCTCTGTGCTCTTCAGTTAAGCTTAAGCAACAGAGAGCCAGGGCAGAGTCTCTCTTGGGGGCTGGGTTGTTATTTCCTCTTAGGATGCTTCTGGTCAGAGGGGCATGGTTTGCCTTAGCACATTGGCTCCTCAGGCTTTGGGACTGGCCCAGCACTGGGCTCTCTGTGGGTACTCTCTCTGCACTCTCCCAAAAGTTTCCATCCCCAGTCTCTCCTCAGGTATCTCCACACCAATCTCTCCCTACCTTTGCTGAAACCCAGATAAATGACAGCGAATAAAAATTTGTGCTTTGGTTCCTTAAAGGGGTCTTTGTGTCTCCAGCCATCTGTCTCAAGCAGAGCCAACTCTTCCGCTTTTCATCGCACGTTGTTGTTATTTGTATGCTTTTTTTGGCTCTGGTGTTCTACACTGGGGATCCCAGCTTATCATTTAGATCCCATTCTTTTGGGGGGGGTGTTAATTTTCTCCTTAAATATCCATCCAGTGCTGCTGCCTTTAGGCACCCAACAAGCCCTTCGAAATCTCCGACCCACTCCTTACCAGACAGATTGTGTCAAAGATAATTTTTCTGTCTATCCGAAGTACTAAGGCTTTCCTCTCACTATAGTTCAGTTTTTTGTTCTGGGTAATTTCTCCACAATTTAGTTGTAATTCCAGATTGGTCCTGGGAGGAGGATAGTGTGGTCTCCACCACTCATCTGCAATCTCGTCACCCATCCACAATTTCTTAAGCAATTCAACAAAATTAATAGAATTAATAAAATAATTCATTAAGAAATGAAATACAAACTGAATGTACAGAAATCTGTCACATTCATAGCACTAATAAACAATGAAAAAAGAAGTAAAGAAAGTAATCCCATTTACAATTGCATAAAAGTGAAAGAAATGCCTGGGAATTGAAATAAGCAGAGAGGTGAAGTACCTGTGCTCTCATAATTAAAGGACATTAAAGAAAGAAGTTGAAAAGAACACAAAAAAATAGAAGTGTAAATCAATAGGAAGATTAAATTATTATAATTGCATTACTTCCCAAAGCTATGAGTTCAACTCAAACCTTATCAAACTACTTCTCAGAAGGAAAATAACCTTAAAAATTCATATGTTAATAAATATATAATATGAATATATATAATTTATGCATGAATAATTACATATACAATAATATATAACAAAAGTATAATAATTTAAAATTATAATAAATTATAAAAACAGACATGTATTAGCACAAAACAGATTTCTAACTAAATGCAAGTGTACAGAGAATTCAGAATTAAACCCTCTTATGTGAACAAGTAATCTATGGGAGAGAAGGTAAAAATATATGCTAAAGAGTTGACAGAGCTTTCTCAAACTGGTCTTGAAAAAACAGAATTTACGCATGCTATAAAACTTGTCTACATTCTTACATCATATACAAAAATAAATTTAAACTTATAACAGCTCTTCCCACCTCTTCCATTTTGTCAACTGACTCCAGCGCTGCTTCCCTCTTACCTACTTCTCCCTGCCTTCTCACTGAAGTCAGAACCTCACTGATTCCTACTTCACAGAAAATTCCAGACTACCCATCTCTCTTTTCCTTGTAACTGAATCTATTTCTGCCTATATTCCTGCTTTCCAACTGATGCCACACAGGGTTAAATCTCCTTGTTTTTAAATTTATGCTAGGTTTCATCCTCATTTTCAGTGCTTGCCCTCTCGTATAATGATCTTTCACTCGGATCCTTTTCCTTCAACAGCTCAGAACCTGAGAACAGGAGTGTGTAAGAACACCTGTGTTTGCAGAATTTTATTGTGGCTGAACACTGAATTTGCTCAGGTGACACCTCCTTAGATGCTTTAGCAGCTTTAAAACTGGGACATCCACTGTCTCTCAGGCTACTGGCCCCCAGGATCTGCTCTGAACATTTCTATTCTTCTGAATATGACATCTCACTCATGCAATATTGGCTGCAAGTAACATGACAAATTTTAACAACTCAGTGTTTTTATTGGCATATAAGTCATAAAGAATATATATCTGATCCAACAGAGAAGCCACATCAACAGCCTTCAGTTCTTCCAACCACACACCTCATATAAAAAATATGAGAAAAATAATACCCAGTAACACATCATGGGCATCAGTGTTCTGGCTCTTGTCAACTGTTAACCATGGGCATTTTAGGCCAAATCACTCGTGTTTTGGGTGAGACCTTCCGCATGGTAGGGCATTTGGTAACATTTGTCTGCAACCAAATACATGCCTATAGTACACCAAACCCCTAAAGCCATATAAAAAAAGAGAGAGATAAAGAGATAGAGAGTTAGAAAGAGAAAGAGAAAGAGAGAGGTTGAAACAAAGGTAGAGAAATAAAAGTGTTACATTCAAAGAGTTAAATAAGTTAAAAGTGACATTTTAAAAATAATTTTAAAAAATCTTCACAGAAAGATATATTTTATTTATTTTTCAGAGAGGGAGGACGAGAGACAGCAATGGAGAGACAGAAAACATCAATGTGACAGAGACTCTTTGATCGCTTGCTTTTTGTATACCCTCCCTTATCAAGGATTGAACCCACAACTTAGTTAGGTGTCCTGACTGGGGACTAAACCTGCAACATGTTGGTGAATGGAATGATGTTGCAACCAACTTAGCCACTTGACCAGAATGACATCACTTTGATTTTATTGTAAAGTAGCTAGTTAAAAAACCATTGTGTGGTGACACAAAATGTTCATATTGGCAGACAGCATCCATGGGAAACCATTATATAGGCTGCACATCATGTAGGTGGATATGAGCACAAGATCTATTTGAAGTACAACAGGAATTCCCAGAGTTACATGGCAGAAGTAGTAACATTTAGATGTTTTCTTAATGTTAAACCCATGAAGGTGAGTACCAAAAAATATGACCCACAATAGTATGACGTTCCAAAATCATATTGATGAAACTCAGACCTGATTTAATTAGTATTTTAGCTATATTTTACATCCTTTTGAAAATTTCTCCATGTCTGACGTTTTACACCAAACACATGTAACAGCAGACCTCAGTGTTTTTATTTGTATGTCATACACCTGTGACAATGTGTCTAGAAAGCAGTTCCAGTCCTCATCCCCAGTGAGCCAGTTGGGTCCTTGAGACTCCAAAGAAACACAATGATATTAATGTGACCACAAAACAAGTGTTTGTACTCTGCTCTTTCTTCTGAAACCTGAGACTCTTGTTACCTTCCAAGGAATCTGTGGAAAAGCTGTGCCTAATGCAGTTGAATATTAATGAAAAGGCCATAGGTGACAAGTCAAGTGCCTTGAGAACATTTTAGGGAACTCCAATTGGAAAAAAAAGCACACAGTTAATGCAACTTTTAAAAAGTCAGCTCAATTCTGCATTGAGAGAACAAAACAGAAGAAACCTGGTACTTGCCAACATTCTAGGAACAGATTCCTATCAAGTTGACTTTACTGAACAAAATTAAGAGATCAAAATGTTTGCCAGGTATCTCCACACTTTCTCAGGATGTGTGTTTTGGGAAAGGCCATTATAAAACTCTTTCCCTACTGATGTACACTGAGTCTAGCTTTCCCTCTAATGAGTTTGCTCATTCATCTGTGAGTATGCTCGGGTAGCTTAGGCCATTACTGTTATCCCATGTGGGCAGGATTGTAGCTATTGCCATTTTTTGTGTTGTTTTGTGGGGAAAATATCAAGAGAAGTAGGTGAATTTTCTGGTCAGAAGCAGTTTGTTAGGTTGTTGAAATCTGGCTGGGTCTGTCAGTTGTGTACCTAGGATCATGGCTTGCAGAATAAGAAGAGAGTGCTGGAGAAGCAGCTACTCTACATTCTTAAGATTCTGAGCTACTGAGGTGCCCTTTGGTCTGTCTTAATGTTTAAGGTTTATGTAGTTTTTTTTTCTCTGTACCTGATAAGAACAAATTTTTTAAATTATGGTGGTGTTTCATTCTGTGGTGATGCCCAGGCAGCCCCCTAATGTTACCTGACTGAATAGCAGACAACACCTTTACAAAGGTCCACACACAAATTCATGGAGGAGCAGTTAGACTGGTACAAATTCTCTGTAGCTTTAGACAGGAGGCAAGTACACCAAAACAACAACAGTCCAAAACTGTCAGAGGTGAGATTGTACACAAAAGGTCTGAACAGCCCAGATCTCAAGATGACAAGGGCCAGCCCACATCCCAGACTCCAGTCTATGCAGTCATTGGAACATTCCGAGTCTCACACTGCATCTCATTCTATCCCACTCCCAGTGGATTCTGAGCATCCATTCTCTCCATCACCAGCTGCTAAATGCAGGTGTTCAAAGTCAGTGCTCACATATTTGTTGGAATATTAGTGAAAATGACATGTTGCTTTTTTTTTCACAGCAAGCTATAAGCATCTTGCATTTGGCTGCAGTTTTCATGGGACTCTCTTCCTAAGGTGTTTTTACAGCAGTCAGCTCCATTGTCCTTTCTGTCCTCAGACACTTACACACTTTTGCACTTTATAGCATCATTTATGCATAAAATGGCACACGTGATTAAGCAATTCCAGCTCTTTTTGTGCTACTTATCACATAACAAACCTAGGCCTCCAAGGTCAGAATCCGTGACATGTGTCATGGATTCCCACAAGGGAGAGCATTTTTCATAAGGTCACAATCTAACAATGCTGCTAGACCACAACTTATTTACATTCAGTTGCCATGTCTGGAGTTCTGCCAAATATGTCTAAATTGTCTCCTGATAAGGAATATTAGTTTGCTTGTGCTGTCAAAATGTAGTGCTATGTTGGTGGGTGTAAGCAACATACCTTTTAACACACAGTTTTGTAACCTCGAATTTTGAGATCAGGTTGTGGGCTCGATTTTCTCCTGAGGACCATTTTACTCTCTTGCAGGTGAGTATGTTTAAACTTCTTGTTCCAAGGTGTTTCCTCTATGCTTCTCTGTGATGGGACCCTTTGGTAAAAGCTCCACTTTTATTGGATTAGGACACCCCCAAATTAATTCCCTTATCATTATTCCACTCAAAACTATCAATCTGAATACAGGCACACTGTGAGGTAAAGGGACTTTAGACTTCAAATTGTAAATTTTAAAAACACATTTGAGCACTTAATACATGCTCCTGCTTGGCTGAAGAGACACAGAAATGAGGCTGCAGGTGGAAAGATACATGTATGTAATATACTCATGTGTTGCACCTACAGCCAAATTTGAATGAAAAGTTTGCGCCCATGACATTGCCACCAGCAGTCTCTGATGGTGGTTACCTTTTGAATCAAGCCTTACTTGAAATTTATAATTATTTCACACCCAATCCTCATAGTGTGAAGTTGTCCAATGTCATCACAGTGGTCATGGATGTGCACTATATTTGACCAAAATTTTGGGGCAGATGTCAGCCTTTTACAAGTGATACGGATTTTTTGTTTTATAAGTCATGTGATCAGATACTGCCCTGTGAAAGGACTATATTCCTGCCTTAAATCTCCAAGCATTTGTCTTTACTGAGTCTGAAATTTCTACAATGAAGATATCAAACCTTAATTAAATAAAAACAGTCAGGGCCTTTTAAAAACAATCAAGTGAATTCCATCAATGTGTGTGTTTCTTTGTACAGGGCATTGAAATTGCAGAGGCATCAAATTCTCCAGAACCTCTCTTGATTCATGGCAGAGAAGGCCAAACCTCTGCAGCTCAGAGGGAAAGTGGTGTTGCCAGACTTTTGCCAGTTCTCAGTGCTGCCCTGAAGGATCTTGAGAACCATTTGACATATTTAAGTCTGTGTTTTCCCATCTGTGCATTTGGATTACTTGTCATGGAGTCACTGGGGGAAAATTCTCTTTATGCAGACTATTCATACTCAGGAACATGTGAGGTCTCTTGTTCCTAAGCTTAAAAAATGCCTTGAAAAGAATGATCATCTAATTCCTCTTCATCAACTATCTCATGATAGCTCATTTAAAGGTCAGAAATCATTTCAGTGTGGACACCCAGTCTTTACACATGTGTCCCTGAGGATCTCTGAGCTCCTGCAGCACCTCCACATTGTCATTCTTTTAGTGGTTATTAGCGATGTTGTTTACATTGTGTCTCTTTTTGTTTAACTAAATATGAAGGTGACATATGATTGTCACCTTGAGGATATTTTAGAATGCATAATACAGAGTATTTTCATAATGTTCATGGTAGCAGCCTACCCCTGTCAAAACATTTTCAGAATGGTGACCCAGCTGTTCTTTTGTCTGGTATTTAGTAGAGTTCAACATATCCTAGACCAGCTTTTTACTACATGAGCATTGGACATATCCTCGGTACCACATGACTCTTCCCAACACCAGATTGTGTCCTGGGAGCATCCCTTATCTCTCTGAGGCTCAGTTTGCTTATATACAAATGGGTACTAGAAGGCAAACCTTGTGTTATTTTTGATAGGATCAACTGTATCAGCCATAGCAAGTGCTTACCTAGTACCTGGTCTTGCAGTATATACTGCTGGCCCTGCTGTGAACTTTCATGTAAATAAATTTCAGTCACCCATGACAAGTGATCCGCCTTCTTCCTCCCTGGCTTGTGGACCTTGTGAGTTTGAAAAAGAGGTAGAATTCAATTTTTAAGGAATTTGAGATGGTTTCCATCTGGTCTAGATTTTGGTCCTTTCTATGGCCAGATTAAAGATCTTTCAGGGCAGTAGACAAGTATAATGCCCACTGAGATAACTGATACTATTGTGGATGAGGTTCACTAGTTCAACTATATATGACAAATCTGGTGCATTGTGACCGTTCAAGGCAACACAGTTTAATGAGATTGGGGCAGATGGAGGAATATTTATGGAGCCATTGGGATGCCTGACATGCCTTCATCCAAGAGCAAGTGAAGCACACCCATTTAAAGTTGCATGTACCCCTGATTGTCACCTGTCCCCTCTGTGTGGCACCCCAGCATGGTACCCATTGTGGCCCACTGCATGGTGGCTGTCTCTCATGTCTCATCATGTCTCTCATTATGGTCTCTCATCACCCAGCATGTTACCCAGAGGGATCTTCTACATTCTTAAATACTAGATTATAGACAAAGCCAGCAAGGTGCCAACAGAATTTTCCAACAGAGCCTCATACTATGCATGTGAGCCCACTCAAGATTATGGGGACACTTATCATACACAGTCTCAAGGCTATGAGAACATTACTTTTCAGACCCATTCCCAAGGTTATGGGAAACTGCTTCCCTTAGTTGCCCAGCTATCTGAATGAGGAAGCCAGACTGCTTCCCTTTACCCTACAACTGGCCCAAGTTCAAACACAAGGAGACTTAAGCATGCTTGACATCAGTTGGAAATCAGAAATACAGGCAGGAATGGAGTCAGTTGCAAGGCCAAAAGTGGTGGGTACATCAAGAATTCTCTGTGGAGCAGGAACAGTGGAGTGCTAACTTGTATTGGAAGGCAAGGAGATGTGGGTAAGATAGAAGCATGGCTGGCATCAGTTGAAAATGTAAAAGAGGCTGGTGAGGCTGGTGTCAGTTTAATCTTATTTTTGAATATGATGTAGGAGAGTGTCCAGTTTTTATTGATTATGTATATTTTGTTTAGCCAGGATGAGCTGTTGAAAAGCCTGTCAACTCAGCGGTGTATACCTTTACCTTCTCTGACATACATTAGTTGTTCATGTGTGAGGGTTTAATCCTGGGCACTCTATAGTGTTCCAGTGTTTTAAGTGTCTTGTTTTGTGCCAATACCTTTCTGTTTTGATTATTTTAGCTTTATAGTATTGCTTGGGAACATGGAGAGTGACATCTATAACTTTGTTCTTTCTTCTCTAAATGTATTTGCTTCTTTAAGGTATTTGTTGGTCCATGTAAATTTTAAGATTTTCCTTTCTGAGAGAAAAGTAAGTTGCAGTTTGATAGGATTTCATTTGAACCAATTAATTGCTTTGGTAAATATAATAATTATAGAACTTTAATATTTCCAGTATCAAGGAATTGTTTATCCTTCCATTTATTTTGTGTGTGTTAATGTCAATTTTTTTTCAAAGTCCTATAATGTTGATAGTGCAGGTTTTTTACCTCTTTTTTGATGTCAATTCAGAGGCCATTATTTCCTTTTCATGCAATTGTCAATGGGATTATTTTCTTACCTCTTCTTCTTGTGTTAATTGTTGTATATCAATGTGACAGATTTCTGTACATTTGCATTTTGTTTCTTAATAAATCATTTCATTAATTCAATTAATTGTGTTGAATTCTTGAAGAAATTCCATATATAGTACTGTATCATCTACAGAGAGTGACAGTTTTAATTCTTTTTCATTTAGTTGTGTTTTATTTATTTTCCCCTCTGAATGCTAGTGTAATTATTCCACTCCTATTTCAAATAATAGTAATGAAAATAGACATTCTTGGCTTGCTTTTGATTTTCAAGAGGATACTTTCATTATTTCACAATTGACTATATAGTTTGTCATGAGGTGGCCACATACACTATTGAGCAGGCTAGGATTGTTTCCTCTAGAAGCCATCTTTGAAATACTTTAATCAGTAATGCATATGGTATTCTATTTCTTTTTCTGTATCTCTTGAATATTCATGTGATTTTTTGAAGTGGTATGTCATATCAATTGTTTCCTTGATGTTGAGCCATTCTTGCATCATTGGTATAATTAACACTTGATCAGGATGTATATCTTTTTACTATATCATTCAATTTGGTTTAGCACTATGTTGTCGAGAATTTGTGTGTACATTTACCAAGAATATAGACCTGTAAGTCTCTCTCTCTCTCTCTCTCTCTCTCTCTCTCTGCAGTTTCTTAGATTAGTTTGAGTATCGAAGTAATGCTGGCCTCAGAAGATAAATTTGTAAGTGAACTTCATAATTTATGGATTAAATGAGAAGGATCTGTACTAATCCTTGTTTTCATATTTGTTAGAATTCCCCTGTAAATCTCTCTGGGCCTGGAATTTCATTTTTGGGTGTTTTATTTACGGATTCAAATGTATTGCTAGTAATTGATTTGTTCAGATAGTGTGATTTGTCATGATTTAGCCTTCAGAGGGAGTATGATTTAAAATGCTTCAATTTTTTTAGATGGTTCAATGTGTTGTATATAATTGTTGATGGTATTCTTTAAAATTTCTTTGTGTATTTGTAGTGTTGATTATTGTTTCTCTTTTTTCCTAGTTTTATCTCTTTTTGTTCTCTCTTTACAGCTTGATGGGTCTTATTTGAGGCTCTTCAAACTTATGTACCATTTCAAAAGAAACA
The DNA here is from genome assembly GCA_004027475.1 of Anoura caudifer. Lineage (NCBI taxonomy): Eukaryota > Metazoa > Chordata > Mammalia > Chiroptera > Phyllostomidae > Anoura > Anoura caudifer. The sequence continues at coordinate 32,882 of PVKU01009730.1, forward strand.
TCCATTACTTTTATTAGTCTTTACTTATTTTCTCCATTTTCTTTATTATGGCACTGATCTTTGTTTTATTTTTATTTCAACTTACTTTTTTGGTTAATTCTTTTTGGATATATTTAAAAATTCATATGATTTCATTGAAATTTTTCTGCTCTTTAGTTAGGACTGCATAGTTATAGTCTCCTCTTATAAGAGCTTTTCATAAATGTAGATTTTCCAAGACCATGTTTGAATTTATACTTGAGTCAGTGTAGTTGTGGAGTTCTGTTTCTTTTAATTTTTAAAAGACTTTATTTATTTATTTATTTATTTATTTATTTATTACTTGGGAAAGGGAGGAAGAAAGAAAGGGAGAGAAACATCAATGGGTACTTGCCTCTCACACACCCCCTACTGGGAACCTGGCCCACAACCCAGGGATGTGCCCTGATTGGGAAATCCACCAGGAACACTTTGGTTCAAATACTGGCACTAAATTCACAGAGCCACACCAGCCAGCTCTGTTTATTTTAATTTTTTATTTATTGAGTGTTTGCTATTGATTAATTTCCAAACGTATTGTGTCTTTTTTTGTTTTCTTTACTATATTTGATTTCCAGTTTCTTACCATTGTGGTCAGAAAATATTAACATAGCCCTGGCTGCTGTGGCTCAGTGGATTTAGCCCTGGCTTGGAAATAAAAGGATCGACAGTTTGACTCCCTGTCAGACCTCTCCACTTTTTCCCTCTGTTTCCATACTCCTTTAAAAATGAGGATACAATCAACAGGTTCTCCACTTTAAGTTTTCATCCTTCATCAAGGGCAGGTTCAAGTTCGAATGTGAAATTCTCTGCCTTACCAGTGTTTCCTATCTTCCAATGGTGTGCCAGTTAAGTTCAGGGAGAGTAAAAGATACTCTGATAATAAGAAATGAGGTGTTCTCATCAGGGTGCTCTCATCAGTCTTTGCACACCTAACTGTGTGGAGCTCACCTCATAATTTCTGGCCATAAGTTGTCTGTATGGCACAGGTCAGTGATGGTAAATGTGAGGGTGGAGGGCACCAGGGCTGGGCGAACTGCTTTTGTGGGAAAGAAAAGAAGACGCCATACCTTCAGAATGCCTCAGACCAAGTGCAGGGTTATGCTAGGCCCTTCTCACATACACTTATATGATCATTCCAAAGCCCTCTTCTGTAGACATATGAAGAGTTTATTATGGATACAAAAATCCATTAATTTGCACAAGGTCTTGTGATCCATCTTTCAGGTCAGAATTTGGAAATGCATCCAGATGCACAGAAAGCTATGAGGATACCATCTGTGACATATAAAAAAGAGACCTCAATGATATCTAAGGTGACTGACACTTTGACTAAAACTAAAGCCCAGGATCATGTTCCCTTGTTTCACTGAGTTATGCTAAATGAATCACAACATGCCTGGAGGTAGCAGATGTATCATGCATTCTTGCAAGAGGAATTAACCCAAATTTATCCCCACTTTTTGGGTTGGCCTAGAGCTTCATTGCCACTTTTAGAGATCCTGAATTTGGCCACACATATTGTACAAGAAACAGGACCCCATGGGTGACATCTGAGAATACATGACAGGTTGCTTTCAGTGTGCATTTCCAGACTCAAAATGTCAATAGGCCTGTGCAGAAATAGACTGCTGGCTTTCCAAGTGTGAGCAGAAATACATGGACTTGCACAGTGACAGCAGGGCCAATTGTATCTTCTGGTGAACTAAACAGCAGAGAAGTTACCTGTCACTGCTGGTGTTATGTGGCATTAATCTACTAATATTTCCTTTTCATATAAGCAACTTAAAGCCCTTGGCAGTGAGGGGATATTCCAAACACACAATCTGGAGGTGAGCAGTTAGTTTTTGTTGAGAAGGTCCCTGGTGTTTACGTAGAAAACATTGCCCTAGGGTATGTTGAATGGTATCGAATGCCATATAGGTGATTAGATAGCTAGTCATGTAAAGAGTTCCACATGGAAACTCAGTAGTATGGACAATATGGGACACTTCTGGTGGACCCTGGAGGTAAGAACCTTGCTTAGAGATAGCCCAATGTCATTTTCACACTCAGTGAACTAGGGAGGGATCTATTGTAAGCAACATAACCGTGAACCACCAAAGTATTTGTACCTTAAGCTCACCCCAAAACTGACAGGCTTTCAGGACATGTGTGGAGGGACAGATGGACACAAAGTTAAAAAGATTGTATTTTAAATGTATAATTTGAATTTAGTGGCTGTGGGAGTATTATCTGATTATGATTGTCAAGGAATTTTTTTAGATGCATTAGTAGTTTGTCATAAAAGCATTGTGCCAAAAGTCTACAACAAAACAGAGTTTTCTAAGGTGTTCTTGTTTCCTTGCTTTGTCTACAGTCCTGGAAATTGCCTAGCAACACTATAATTGATAACAGCATGCAGAATTCACGTTTGTCATGAGAAATCTACTTGTTTTGTTTTTGGAACTTATAGAGGGAATCTATTTTGGGGGGCATATGGTGCTATTGGAAAACCAGTGTGGCTTGAGGCTTGGCAACAATCATTGAGGAAATAAAGGGTAATACACCACATGGAGATGAAAAGGATTTGCTGAAAAGTTTTTCATGCAATACATATACCTATCAGCTTTGGTCTTGCTTTAACACAAGATGAGTATTCCAGAATCCTAAAGCTTTGCAGTCACTATGGACTTGCAACCGTGTCCTGTCACACAACCTCAACTACATATAGGTGGGAAGTGGATGACTTTCTCATTCTAAATCTCAGATTTTGGTAACTTTACAGCATGTCCACTGGAGCCTAAAAAGGCTTCTTAGTTGGCACATAATATTTGTAGTATGCAAGTGTCATTTTCCTTTGTGGATTTTTTTAGAAATGCTTTTCTCTGGTCATGTAGAAAGCTGGATGTGAAGAATTTTTCTAGGATCATTGCAGTTTCTGCATAATATCCCAATGTGGGAAGGTAGTTGAATTATCTGGTACCCTATCTTCACATTGACAGCTTGTATACTCTTGTAGTTCCATGGCATGCAGTGTGCAGAGCCTTGCTAAGGCAGAACTGTGGTACCAGGCTGCTGCTTCTATGCAAGAATGTGCATTCTCCCCCCAGCATCAGGAAAAATCTGTAAATAAGGAGCTTCTTCAAACCATGCTCCAGTTGACAAGTGTTTCAAATGTTTCATCATATCACTGCATATCTTGTGTGCTCTGGACAATTCTTGACCATGTCATTTCCTCAAGAACCCCAAAAGCAGAACAATAAAGAAGAAAAAAGGACATGTTGCTGCTATAAAGGACTTTATCGTATAGGAAAAATAAAAGGGAGAAAAATGATGGAAGCTTCAGAGAACCATCATTTCTTTGGTTTCTTTTGTTTGACAGAAATCACAAAATGATCTGAAACTTTTGCCAAATACATCTACGTTGCCCCTTCTGCTCTGCTTTGCTCTGCTCTGTTCTGCTTTGCTCTGCACCTTGGGTGCTGTCTTTCTGCAATCATATGTAAAATATAGATGAAAAGACACAAATATCAGGAGAAATATGGGTCCAGCTCTATATCCTTTACCCCATGCTGCCAGACAGAGTTAAATATATCAAAAGTCTATCTACAGTTTGTTCTCTCTATATAGCTTTTACATGGTATTTTGCAATTTGAAGCAAACTAGAGCAATTTTGGTCAACAGTTAAAAGTGTATTTAACAGTTTATTTAGAATGATAGCCACTCACACTCCCCATTATCTCCCTTGCCCAGGTCTTCCCTCATAATCATAGTTTTAATAACATCTCCTTTATTTATTCTATGGCACATAATTTCAGATAATTTTTCTTTTCTATCTCAAATATTTTACTTCAATATGCAGGCAACTATCCAAACATTTTTTCTGACTGCTATGGCTGTTACCTAAATAGAAAATTAACTACTGTGGCACAGATCCTCCTCTAATTCAGAAATTTCATGGAGTGAAGTTTCCTCTCTAGCGTGTCTCCTATGTCCCAGAAGCATATCACACAAAGTGGAAATTATACTCACACTCAGTAAATGAGTACAGATATGGATCATATAGATTAAAAATTCCCCCTCTGTATTTGAGGCTAAAAGAGAAGAGGTCTTGATTCTGTTGATGTTTCCCTTGCTTCTTAAATATGGAGAACACAAATAACAATGATAGTAGTTCACCTTCCAAATAAAGTGCTGTTTAGGTTTTGGATCCAAATGAGAGAGAGACCTCAGATAAACTTCCTCACTCTAAGTATAAACTAGCTTCATAATAATTAAAACTAAATCACTACATATATGTATATATTTGTAAAATTTGATTTAATTGTTTAATTTAATTGTATATATTTATTATATATAACAAATTTAATTATATATACATATATGCATATTGTATGTGTATAATTGTGTGTATATGTATATGTACATATATATAACAATTAACAATAAACTGTTTGCAATTTGGGGGCACTTTCCCACCACAAACAGAAAATATGGCCAAAAAGTGAGGTAATTAGTTTAACTCAAGGGACAGTATGGAGAGATGGATTCAGGGCAGTCTCTATACTGGACTGAGGATGAGTCCTAGTTTGTTGATAAGCATACATGCCCAAACATTGCTCAGTGCAGCACTATAATACAGACTTCTATGTCCAACTGGCACATAAGTGAACAGTTTCAACACACACTAGGGAAATAGAAATGCATGTTTCTACTTCACAAACAAGGAAATAAACTCCCATTGGACTGCAAGACCTCCATGAGTCCACAATACCTGGGTTTCAGAGAGGATGGGTGCTACCCTCACTTAGGGGTGGCTGTGGCTGCTGAGAAGTGATTAGCCTGAGAAGCCCACTGTGTGATACAAGGAAAATGCCTCCTCTTCTCAAAGGTGGCAGAATTGTAAGAATTGACCTTGGAGATTTCTGACTTCAATTCACTGATAATGACACTTATTCTCAAGAGTACCAGGGATAGTTTTTTTTATTTGTTTGTTTTTTTGTTTTGTTTTGAAAGACAATGTATTTTTTGGTATAGATATTTTACCTCAGGTTTTGGTGTTTGAATTCCAGAACAGGAATCAGATTAACATTTGGAGGAGTTTTTATTTATTGTGTATTGAATTTGTAGAGATGATATGGCATGATAAATCAATAAATGTTTCAAGTGTACAATTTTATGACACATTATTCGTCTACTTTATTGTGTTTTCATTATACAAAGTCAAGTCTTTTCTATCAATATTTATTTTTCCCTATTCTACCCCTTCCCTTCTTTGATCATCATACATTTCTTCTTGTCTGTGAGAATTTTTCTTTCTATTTTGTAATATTTCTGAAGGGCTTCCAAACCCATCACTTCTGACATCTGTCAGTCTCTACTTCTATGACTCTGTTTGTGTTTTGTTTCTTTGTCTATTTTGTTCATTATATTATACATATAAATGAATCCATGTGGTGTTTTTCTTTCTCTGTCTTATTTCAATTAACATAATACACCCTATGTCCATCGATACCACTACAAAAGATAACTTTTTTTATGGTCCAGGAGCATTGAATTGTGTAAATTTATTTATGCATTGCTTTTTAAAAAGATTTTAGTTACGTATTTTTAGAGAGGGAGCAGAGAAAGAAAAAAGAAGGAGAGAAAAATCAATGTGTGGCTACCTCTCAAGAGTCCAACACCAGGTTGTGGTCGGTAACCGAGGCATGTGCACTGACTGGGAATCAAACTGGCAACCCTTTTGTTCTCATGCTGGTGTTCATTCCACTGAGTCTTACCAGCCATGGCCTTGTGCACTATTTTGAGAATGTAAATTACTGCAGCAACCATAGAAAACTCAAGGTAGTTTTTTTAAAAATATTAGAAATTACATTTCCTAATGACCCAGCATTTCCCCTTGTAGAATTGTATGTGGAGAAACTCAAAACACTAATTAGAAAAAAATATATGCACCCTCAATACAGATAGATCTGATTAATATAACTCAGATCATTGGGGAAGTAAAGAGGGGTTTAAGGAGTTTACCTAGGCAGTGATGGGCAGCTAGGATGGGGCTGTCCAAGAAGTTGAAAGCTTCTAGAGCCAGTGAGAATGAAAAGAGTGCTGGCTTTCTCTACCTGGGAGGCTCATGGTCTTGCTGGAACTCTCTGGCTCCTGAGGTGGGGTTCTCTGTCTTGTACTTTCAGGATGTTCTTCCAGAAGTAGGCCTAGATAATTGTGCTGCAACTGCCTGATTTTCCAAACGGACACATTTTCTATTGGTAGGAACTTTAGGCAAAGCCCAGGGTCAAGCTGTCCTGGCAGAGGGTAGCAGGTTTTCTTTAGTGTTCTGTAGAAAACAGGCTCTGAAGCTGAAGCCTGCCATTCTTCCAGAATTGTGTAGTTTTTGCATGTTATGTTGTTTTTACTTTGGAGGCTAACCTTATAGAAACAAGACAACTATTGAAACTATCAGGGAGGGATTGAGATGATGGTGGTGAGTTAAGTGTGAACACAGCCCGGTTCTTCCTGTGGCCAGTTGGAACACCTAGCTGATCTTCAGAGGAACAGAGTGTACAGCTAATGGATTCCCAACTTATACAAAGATTGGAAGCCAAATCTTTGCAGAGGACATTGAAAAAGAGATGATGAAGAGATTGTGCTGGGACAGTAAGGTCCCTGGGATCTGCATGAGGACCAAGGCTGCTGTGGCCCCTTGCCTTGCCACTGCTGCAGGATACAGGGAGGAGAGAGAGATCGCCAGCTCCTTCCCCTACCAAAGCAAGGAGGGCAGGATCGGTATGGATGTTGGAAGGTGCTGGGACAAATATAAACAAAGTGGGAGATCATGAAGTTGATATATACATCTGTTGGGTCTGTGGATGCCAGTACCAGAGAAATTAAGGTGCAGCGTGACAACCTGGAAAGGGGAGGAATGTGGCCGAGTAGGACCCTGTCTTGGATAGTCTCCAGACAGGTTGAAAAGTCAGGGTGTGTGAAAAGCCATGTGTTTATTAAGAATGGTGAGTAGCTGCTTTGTAAGGAACTTTCAAGCAGTGGCTGGCTTCCCCAGAGGGTGATTTGAGCTGCACAGCCTCACAGACAAAGTGGCTAATTGGAACCACATACCAGAGCTTGACTCACACTGCACCCAGAGGCTGATTAGAGCTGGGCGCCTGAGACTGAGTGACTGAGTGAAACAGCAAGCCTGAGAATGGCTCATGCTCTTTGCCCAGAGACTGAATGGATGATTTGAGCCTGAAAGCGCATGAAGGACCAGGGGCCAGGAAATTGGGAATATTGCACCCACAACCTGGTGCCCATCCGCTCAAAACTATAAGAAGGGAGAAAAGGAAAAGGCAGCCCTCCTCTTCCTGTGGCATCTAGGAAGACCAGCAGAACTCGTTGAACAGGTTCAAACTCAGCAGAAAGTTTATTAGTTTTTTTTACTCTTTTCTTCCTCTCTCTTGTTTCCCCTTTTTTCTTCCCCCAAGGGAGACAATAAGAACTGTAATTACAGAAGGTCCAGAGACCGATCAAAAGTGGGTGCAAAGGACTAACTCCCAAAACTGAGAAACTGAGACGAATATCCCATAAAGCTGGCATTTTATTGTTTACGTGTTATTGTTTATTATTATTATTATTCATTATTTTTGCCACTTTTATTTTATTATTTTTTTATGTCTCTTCATTCTGTTTAAATTTCCTTGTTTTATTTTTCTGTTTAATTCCATGGTTTCACTGGCTTTTCTTATTCTCTCTTTATTGCATTTAATTTTCCATTTTTCACTTCAAACATGTTCCAGTAACACACAACCCTTGATTAGGTACTTTGTATTCTGGTTATCCAAATCCTATACTTCTTGTGATATTATTGTTGTTCCAGTACTATTGTAAATAATTGTTCCATACAATTGAACATACAACACAGCAACCCTCCATGATCTTAGCCCACTTCACTCCTGAGCATTATTATTGTCCTGGTTAACTCTATTATCTCTCACACTGTGCCTATTTTCTATCCTTTACTCTCACTATACCTCATCATCTAACCTTGCACAAGTGCTCTGTTTTCTCGATTCAGCTCATTATCCTCCTCCCATCTAACAGGAGTCTTGCCTCTCTTTCACATTTTATAAAAAGTGGCAATTTGGGTGAAATATCACATTTAATGCTACAAATACCAAAGAATCTCCTCTCTCTTCTCTACCTGTTAGTACTTTAAAATACTCTACTGCTGTCTTAATCCATTTTGCCTACCACTGCCACTGATCACATACAAGAGTAAGTGGAAGCTACAAACATCAGTATACTTGCTGGAGGAGAAGATGCACCAATGAACAAACCACCAAAAGGTAAAAATCCATGTACAACACAAGAGCACACACAGAAGAAATGGAAAACCTATAACATTCAGACAAGGAGATGAAACAGACTACACCACTGAACTCCATCAAATTCTTATCACAGAAGTTCACCCTACAAAGTCAGCTAGCAAAGCGAAACATCAGGAAACACAGAAACAAACAAAAAGAGTCACCTAAAATTGGGAAGACAAAATTGGTAATCAAAAGGAATGGAAGACTCCCCACTAAAAGAGTTAAACAAAATGGAGGCAACCAAACTCTCAGATATAGAATTCAAAATAATGGTTGTAAAGATGCTCAAGGAACTCACAGGCAACTACATGGAACTGAGGGAGAACTACATTAGCATGAAAAAGGAAATAGAAATATAAGAGGAAAAAACAGGAAAAAATGAACAATAAATCTCAGAAATAAAAAAATACTCTAGAAAAAATTACACTCTGCTCATCTGCTGGATGAAGCAGGGGATCAAATCAGTGAGCTGGAGGACAAGATAGAAACAAACACCCAGATAGAGCAAGAAAGGGAAAAGAGGCTTAGAAATCATGAAGTGGTGGTAAGGAACTGCAAAACAGCATGAAACATAGTAGTATCTGTATAAATGGAATATCAGAAGGAGAGCAAGGGATAGAAAACATTTGAAAAAGTAATGAAGGAAAACTTCCCTAATTCGATGAGAGAAAAAGTCACACAAATCCAGGAAACACAGAGAGTCCCAATCATGAGGAACCCAAGGAGGCCCACTTCAAGACACATCATCATTGAAGTGGCAAAACTCTAAGACAAGGAGAGAATCTTAAAGGCAGCCAGGAAGAAACATGAAGGAAAGGAGCCCTGATAAAACTAGCAGCTGACTTTTCAATGGAAACACTCTAAGCTAGAAGAGAATGGCAAGAAATATTCCAAGTAATTGAAGCCAGAGACCTTCAACCAAGATTACTCCACATGGCATGGCTCTCAATTAAAATGGAAGGCCAAATAAGGAGCTTCTCAAACAAAAGAAGTCTAAAGGAATACACCTTCATGAAACCACATCTGTAAGAGATGCTAAGGGCACTGTTGTAAGAACAGGAAGAAAAAGAGTGAGAGAGAGAGGAACACGGGTATGAGAAAATGGCAAAAAAACTACCTATCAATAATAACCTTAAACATAAAAGGATTAAATGCTCCAATCAAAAAACATAGAATAACTAAATGGATAAGAAATCATGACCCACACATATGCTGCCTATAAGAGACCCATCTCAGAACAAAAGAATTAAATGACATAGAGACTAAAAGCACAAATTTAAGGATAAATAAACCAGGAGCTGGTGCTTTGAAAAGATAAACAAAATCAACAAATGTGTAGGCAGACTCATCAAGAAAAAAGAAAGAAGGACCCAAATAAACACAATTAAATATGAAAGAGGAGAGATTACAACTGATACTATATAAATACAAAGGATTGTAAGAAACTACTACAAAGAACTATATGCCAAGAAATTTGAAAACCTAGGTGAAATGGACAAATTTCTAGGAAAGTGTAATCTTTTAAAACTCAATGCAGAAGAAACACAATACCTGAACAGAAAAATAACAGCTGATAAAATTGGAGAAGTAATCAAAAGTTTCTGACACACAGGGGCCCTGGACCAGATAGTTTCACAAGAGAAATTTACAAACACTTAAGGAGGAGCTAACCCCTGTTCTTCACAGACTATTCCAAAAATTCCAAGAAGACAGAAGAATCCCAAACTCTTTTTATGAAACCAGCATCATCTTAATCCCAAAAGTACATAAAGACACAACAAAGAAAGAAAACTTCAGGCCAATATCGCTGATGAATATAGGTGCTAAACTCCTCAAGAAAATATTACCAAACCTCATCCAGCAAAACATTGAAAAGATCATACACCATGACCAGGTGGGATTCATCCCCAGGGTGCAAGGATGGTACAATATCCACAAATTAATAAACGTAATACATCACACAAACAAAAGCAAAGACAAAAATCGCATGATCATAACAATAGATGCAGAAAGAGCATTTGATAAGGTACAGCATCCATTTACAATAAACACTCAGCAAAGTGGGAATAGAGGGAGCATTCCTCAACATAATAAAGGCAATATATGAGAAACCTACAGCCAACATCATACCCAATGCGCAAAAACTAAAATCTTTCCCACTAAGATAAGGAACAAGGCATGGTTGTGCACTTTCACCACTGCTATTCAACATACTATTGGAAGTCCTAGCCATAGCAATCAGACAAGAAAAGGAAATAAAAGGCATTCAAACTGGAAAAGAGGAAACAAAACTGTCCTTGTTTGCAGATGACATGATAGTGTACATAGAAAATCCTATAGACTCCACCCCAAAACTGCTTCCCCTTATAAATGAATTTGGCAACAAAACAGGATACAAATCCATATTCAGAAATCTAAGACATTTGTGTATATGAACAATGGAATATTAGAAATAGAAATCAGGAAAAAAATTCCATTTGATATAGCAAAAAGAGAAATAAAATATTTGGGATTGAACAACTAAGGAGGTGAAAGACCTGTACTCACAAAACTATATGACACTGAAGAAAGAAATTAAGGAAGACACACAAAAAAGGAAACATATACTGTGTTCATGGATCAGAAGAATTAACATCATCAAGATGTCCATACTACCCAAAGCAATTTCTAGATTCAATGCAATACCTATTAAAGTACCAATGGCATATTTCAAGATACAGAACAAACACTTCAAAAGTTTACATGGAACCAAAAATGAACCCGAATAGCTACAGCAATTTTGAGAAAGAAGAGCAAAGAGGGAGGAATCACAACACCTGATAACAAACAGAATTACAAGGCCACTGTAATCAAAACAACCTGGTAATGTCATAGGAATGGACAGATGGATACATGTGGTTTGCTGCGGTGGGAGAAACTCCCAGTCTCATGCAAAAGTTCCTTCGAAAGGGGGCTAGAGCTGAGTAGGTGAGCTGCAATGTGCCCTCTCTCACCACTCCCACACAGAGAGGAAGGGTAGAGATGGGCAGATGCAGTGGACAGTAAATGCAGCAAGGTGTTGGCTTCAGTATTGGGGCACGCAAGGCCATGGCTGGTGGAATGGGTGAGGTGGTATGTGGAAGGGCTGGTGGTCCCACATTTGAATGTGGATATACTGGGAGGATCACCTGGGGGATGAGACAGACCACACAAACCTGGGTTCCAGCATTGGGAAATAAAGCCCCAAAACCTCTGACTGCAGAAACCCTTGCATGTTGAGATGGTGGGAGAAACTTGCAGACTCACAGAAGGGTCCACTGGAGACACCCACAGGGTCCTAGAATGTACATAAAACCACCCATGCAGGAATCAGCACCACAAGAACCCAATTTGCTTGTGGGTAGCAGAGGAAGTGGATGAACGCAGCTGGGAGTCAGACAAGCAGCATTGGTCCTCTTGGAGACCTCCCTAACACACAGCCCCACCATGCAGTTATGTGGCTTTTTGCCTCCAGCCTCGCAAATACCAAAGGCCCCACCCTTTACTACCTAACAGGCACGCTGAGACAAAAAAAAAATACTACCCAAATGAAAGAACAGATCAGAGCTCCAGAAAAAAAGTACAACTAAGCGATAAAGATATAGCCAACTTATCAGATGTCTAGTTCGATACCCAGGTAATCAGGATACTCACACAAATGGTTGAGTATGGTCACAAAATAGAGGAAGAAGTGAAGGCTATGCAAAGCAAAATAAAGGAAAATGTACAGGGAACCAAATGTGACAAGAAGGAAACTGGGATTCAGATCAATGATTTGGAAGAAGAAGAAGAAATAAACATTCAACATGAATAAAATGAAGAAACAAGAATTCAAACAAATGAGGAGAGACTCAGGAACCTGCAGAAGAATTTTCAACATTCCAGCATCTGAATCATAGGGGTGCCAGAAGGAGAAGAGGAAGAGGAAGAAATCAAACACTTATTTGAACGTAATGAAGGAGAACTACCCTGATCTGGCAAAGGAAATAGACTTCTAGGAATTCCAGTAAGCTCAGAGAGTCCTAAAGAAGTTGGACTGAAGGAAGTACACACCGAAACACATCATAATTACATTACACAAGTTGAAAGATAGGGAGAGAATCTTAAAAGCAGCAAGAGAAAAGGAGACAGTTACCTATGAAGGAGTCCCCATAAAACTATCAGCTCATTTCTCAAAAGAAAGCATGAAGGCAAGAAGAGGCTGGAAAGAAGTATTCAAAGTCATAAAAGTCAAGGACCTACAAGCTAGATTATTCTATCCAGCAAAGCTATCATTAGAATGGAAGGGCAGATAAAGTGCTTCCCAGATAAGGTCAAGTTAAAGCAGTTCATCATCACCAAGCCCTTATTATATCCAGTGTTAGACTAATCTAGAAAAAGAAAATAAAAAATATGCACAATAAAATGATAATCTCACAACTGTCAACAACCTCAAAGTAAAAACAAAAACAACAAACAAAGGAAACAGCTCAAACAGGAATGGATTCACAGAAATGGAGATCATATTGAGGGTTAACAGTAGGGTGTGAGTAGGTAGTAGAATGGGGTACAGTACAGGGAATAAGAAGCATAAATGATAGGTACAAAATAAACAGGGGGAGGTTAAGACTAGTATAGGAAAAGGAGAAGCCGAAGAACTTATATGTATGACCCATGGACATGAATAAGCTACTCAAAATATGCATAAAATGCCATTTTTCTTTAAATGGTCTGTAAAGTTCTTCCATATCAATCTAGTCCAATGTTTCAGATGAGGTCATTAGTATCATTTTAAATATTTTTTATCCTCAACTGAAAATGCATTTTTCATTGACTTTAGAGAGTAATTAAGAGAAACAGAGGAAGGTGGAGAGAGTGAGAAAGAGGGAGAGATAAAGAGAAAGAGATAGAGAAAGGGAGAGTGTTGAAGAGAAATATTGACATGAGAAAGAAACATTAATCAGTTGTCTTTCCTGTGCACCTTGAGCGGGGATCAAACCTGCAACATAGGTATGTGACCTGACCAATTGAACTCACAATCTTTTGTTGGAACACTTCAACCAATTTGGCCACCTGGCCAAGGTGAGATTTTAAATGGCTAACAATACAGTACTAAAAACACAAGAACTGTACTTGAACAACAATGAAAAAAAAACAGTGAAAAAGGTAAAAAATAAAATAACATTACTTTATAAAAACAACTCATACCACATTTTGCTTTGATGAGAAACATTAGATGAATACACTTTGTATGGTGGGCACAACATAATATACATATGCCTTATTATAACATTATACAATTGAAACATTTCTAACTTTAATAACTAATGTGACACCAATACATTTCATTAAAAATGTAAAAAATGAACTTTTGAGTTAAGGGTTTCTTAATCATGTTCTTTTTTAAAATTTCTATTGTCTTAGTTCTTTTTTAAAAAAAATCCTTAGGAATAAATTTAATAAGCTTCACAGTTCATTTTTGTTTATAGGCACACATATTTTTGTAGGAAAAAGATTATACTGTAAAAGTCTATGGGTACTTAATTTCTATCATCCTTTTTTATTGTTCAAGTACAGTTATCTGACTTCCCCCGATGCCTCCCCAATACCCCAGACCTCTCCACTTTCTTCCCCTGTTTCCCCACCCCTTTATAAATTACAATACAATCAACAAGTCCTTCACTTTAAGTTTTCATCCCTTATCAAGGGCAGGTTCAAGTTTGAATGTGAAATTCTCTGCCTCACCAGTGCTTCATATCTCCCAATGGTGTAGCAGTTAACCTCAGGTAGAGTAAAAAAACACCATGATAATAGGAAATGGGGTGTTCTCATCAGGGTGCCCTCATCAGTCTCTGCACACCTAACTGCATGGAGCTCACTTCATAAATTCTGGCCATTAGTTGTCTGTATGGCACAGGTCAGTGATGGTAAATGTGAGGGTGGAGGGCACCAGGGCTAGGCCATCTGCTTCAGTGGGAAAGAAAAGAAGAGGACACATTTTGAGAATGGCTCAAACAAAGTGCAGGGTTATGCTAGGCCCTTCTCATATACCCTTATATGCTCTTTCCAAAGCCATCTTCTGTAGACATATGAAGAGTTTATTATGGATACAAAAGCAATTAATTTTGCACAAGGTCTTATGATACATCTTTCAGGTCAGCATTTGGAAATGCATCCAGATGCACAGAAGGCTATGAGGATACCATCTGTTACACACAAAAAGGGGAGATCAGTGATGTCTAAGGTGATTGACAATTTGACTAAAACTAAAGCCCAAGATCATGTCCCCTTGTTTCACTGATATATGCTAAATGAATCACAACATGCCTGGAGGTAGCAGGTTTATCATATGCATTCTTCCAAGAGGAATTAACCCAAATTTATCCAAAATATTTGGTTTGGCCTAGAGCTTCATTGCCACTTCCAGAGATCCTTAATTTGGCCACACATATTGGACAAGAAACAGGATCCTATGGGTGACATCTGAGAATATATGGCAGGTTGCTTTCAGTGTGCATTTCCAGACTCAAAATGTCAACAGGTCTGTGCGGAAATAGACTGCTGGCTTTCCAAGTGTGAGTAGAAATACATGGACTTGCACAGTGACAGCAGGTCTAATTGTATCTTCTGCAGAACTAGATACCAGAGAAGTAAGCTGTCATGGCTGGTGTTATGTTACATTAATTTGCTAATATCTCCTTTTCATAAAAGCAAAAGGAGATATTACTTTTGCTTTTTCTCACCTCTTCGAGGTGAGAAGAGTCAGTTTTTTGTTGAGAAGCTGCCCAGTGTTCACACAGCAAAATGTTGCACTAAGATATGTTGAATGGTATTGAATGTAGTATAGGTGATTAGATAGCTCGTCATGTAAATAGTTCCCCATGGAAACTTAGTAATATGGAAAATATGGGATATTTCTGGTGGACCCTGGAGGTAAGAACCCTCCTTAAGGACAATCCATTGTCATTTTCACACTCAGTGAACCAGGGAGGCATCGATTCAAAGAACATCATGGTGAACCACCAAAGAATTAGCACCTTGAGCTCACCTCAAAACTGACAGGCTTTCAGAACATGTGTGTAGGGACAGATGAACACAAGGTTTAAAAGATTGCATTTTAAATGTATAAGTTGAGTTTAGTGGCTGGGGGAGTATCATCCAATTATGACTGTTGAAGAATTTTTTAGATGTATTAATTGTCTGTCATAAAAGCATTGCACCAAAACTCTACAACAAAACCAGAGTTTTCTAAGTTGTTCTTGTTTCCTTGCTTTGTCTACAGTCCTGGAAATTGCCTAGCAACACAATCATTGTTAACAGCATGAGAGTTCATATTTACATGAGAAATCTATTTGTTTTGTTATTCAGAACTTAGGGCATCTATTTGAGTTATATTGTGCTATTGGAAAACCTCTGTGGCTTGGGGCTTGGCAACAATTATTGAGGAAATAAAGGGCAACATACCACATGGAGATGAAAAATTTTGCTGAAAAAAATTTTCATGTGATGGCTACACCTATCGGCTTTGGTCTTTCTTTAACACAAGATGAGTATTCCAGTATCCTAAAGCTTTACAGTCACTATGGACTTGCACCCCCTCCCACTTTACCCCAACTCAACTGCATGTAGGTGGAAATGTGAATGCATTTCTCATTTTAAATCTCAGGTTTTGGTAACTTTACAGCATGTCCACTGGAGCCTGAAAAATCTTTTTATTGGTGGATTATATTTTTATTGTTAAAGTAGCATTTTCCTTTGTGTATTTTTTAGAAATGCTTTACTCTAGTCCAGTAAAAAGGTGGATGAGAATAATTCTTCTAGAATCATCACAGTTTCTGCATAATGTCCCAGTTTGGGTAGGTGGCAGGATTCTTTGGTACTGTCTCTACACATTGACAACTCCTAGGCTCTTGAAGCACCATTGCATGCAGAGTGTAGAAGCTTGCAAAACCAGAACTGTAGTGACACAGTGTTGCTTCTGTGCATGCGTATGATTTTCCCCCAAGCATCAGAAGAAACTGCAAGTAAAAACTTCTTCAAATGCCCCTACATTTGAGAAGTGTTTCAAATGTTTTATCATCTCACTGCATAGCCTGTGTATCCTGGACAGAATTCTTGACCATGTCATTTCCTAAAGAACCTCAAAAACAAGAACAATAAAGACAAATAAAGGGAATGTTGTGCTAAAAAGGATTGTATCCTATAGAAAAAAATAAAAGAGAGAAAAATAATGAAACATGCTGAGAACCATTGTTTCTTGAGTTTCTTTTATTTAAAAGAAATGACAAAAGGCTCAACAACTTGTGCCAAAAACATCTAGGTTGCCCCTTCTGTTCTGCTCTGCACCTTGGGTGCTGTATCCACAATCATATGTGAAATAAAGACTGAAATACACAAATATCACAAGAAATTAGAATCCACCTCTACATCCTTGACCACATGCTGCCAGACAGAGGGAACTATATCAGAAGCCTTATCTAGAGATTGTTCTATATACAGCTTTTACACAGTATTTGCAACTGGTAGTAAGCTAGGGCAATTGTGATCAACTAGCTGCAAGTGGATTCAACATTGTTTAATTAGAATGATAGCCACTCACACTCCCCATTATCTCTCATGCCCAGGTCTCCATTCATATTTGTAGTTTTATTAACATCTCCATTATTTATTCTATGGCACACAATTTAAGATACTTTTCCATTTCATTCTTGAATAATGTCCTTCAATATACAGGCATCTATCCAAACATTTTTCTCTCTGCTGATGGCTGTTACCTAAATAAAAAATTTAATGACTGTGGTACAGGTTCTCTTTCTAATTCACAAATTTCATAGAGTTAACTTCCCTCTCTAGGGTTTATTTTATTTCCCACAAGCATATCACACATAGTGAAAGTTATAATCACATTCAGATAAGGAGTACAGATAAAGAACATATAGATTAAAAAATTCCCCCTATATTTGAGTTTGAAAGAGGACAGGTCCTGATTCTGTTGATGTTGCCCTCCTTAAAAATCAAGACAAAAATAACAATAACAGCAGTTCACCTTTCAAATAAAGCACTGTTTATCTTTTTCATCCAAATGAAAGTCCTCTGAGATACTGCCACAATATAAGTATAAACCAGCTTCATAATAACTAAACATAAAACACTATGTATATATAACAATTAAAAATAAACCATTTGCAACCTGGGGGCATTTTCCCACCACAAACACAAAATGTGTCCAGAAAGTGAGGTAATGAGTTAAATGAAGGGACAATATGGAGCAGTGGCTTCAGGGCAATGTCTGGACTGAGGAAGAGTCTTAGTTTGTTAATAAGCACATGCCCGAACATTGCACAGTGCACCACTATAATACAGATTTTCATGTCCAAGTGGAAGACAAGTGAACATTCTCAACACACACTTGAGAAATAGAAATGCATGTTTCTATTTCCCAAAGGAGAAAATAAACTCCCACGGGACTGCAAGACCTCCATGAGTCCACAATACCTGGGTTTCTGAGAGGATGTGTACTCCTCTCACATAAGGGCATCTGTGGTTGATCAGAAGTGATTGGCCTGAGAAACCCAGTGTGGGACACAAGGGAAATGCCTCCTCTTCTCCAAGATGGCAGAATTGTAGGAACTGACCTTGGAGATTTCTGACTTCAATTCACTGATCATGACACTTATTCTCAAGAGTTACAGGGTTAGTTTTTTGTTTTGAAAGACAATAGACTTTTGGGTATAGATATTTTACCTCAGGTTTTGATGTTTGATTTTCAGAACAAGAACCAGATAAACATGTGGTGGAGCTTTTATTTATTTTGTGTTGAATTTACAGATGTGTTGTGGCATAATTAATCAATGAAGGCTTCAGTCATACAATTTTATGACATGTTATTGCTGTACTTTATTGTGTTTACATTATCCAAAGTCAAGTGTTTTCTATCAATACTTATTTTTTCCTATTCTACTCCATCCCTTCTTTGATCGTCATACATTTCTCCTTGTCTGTGAGGATTTTTTCCTTCTAATGTTTTATTATTTCTGAAGAGCTTTCATACACATCTCTTTTGACATCTGTCAGTCTCTATTTCTATGACTCTGTTTGTATTTTGTTTTTTTTGTCTATTTTTCAATATATTACACTTACATATGAATCCATATGATCTATTTATTCCTCTGACTTATTTTAGTCAGCATTATACATTCTTTGCCCATCGATACCACTACAAGAGATATCTTCTTTTATGGTTGAGGAGTATAGAATTGTGTAAATTTATTCATGCGCTGCTTTTTAAAAAGATTTTTAGTTACATATTTTTAGAGAGGGAGCAGGGAAAGACAAGAGAGAAAGAGAGAAACATCAATGTGTGGCTGCCTCTCAAGACTCTACCACCAGGGTCATGTTCGGTAACCCAGGCATGTGCCTTGACTGGGAATCAAACTGGCAATGCTTTGGTTCTCAGGCCCATGTTCAATCCCCTGAGCCTCAACAGCCAGGGCCCCATGCACTATTTTGAGAAAGTAAGTTACTGCATCAACCATAGATAACTCTAGGTAGTTTCTTCAAATTATTAAAAGTTAAATTGCCAAATGACCCAGCATTTCTACTTGTAGAATTGTATCTGAAGAAACTCAGAACACTAATAAGAAAAAAATAGATGCACCCTTGATACAGATAGATCTGATTAATAACTCAGATCATTGATGAAGTAAAGAAGAGCTATAGGAGAAGCTTGCCTAGACAATGATGGCCAGTCTAGGATGGGATTGTCCAAGAAGCTAAAAGCTTCTAGAGCCAGTGAGGAAAAAAAAGATGTATAGAACTGACTCTCCATAACTGGAAGGCTTGGGGTTGTGCTGAACTTAACTGGCTCATGTGCTTTCAGGTTGTTCTTCCATAAGGAGGCCTAGATTATTGTGCTGCAAATGCCTGAATTTCCCACAGGACACATTTTCTATGGGTAGGAGCTCTAGGAGAAGCATAGGGTGGGCTGTCTTTGCAGAGAGTGGCAGAGTTTTTTTTTAATTATTATTTCACTGCTCTGCATAGAACAGTCTCTGAGGCAGAAGCTTGCCATACTTTCAGAATTGTGTATTTGTATATTACATTGTTTTTACTTTGTAAGCTAACCCTATAGAAAGAAGACAACTATTTAACAGGGAAGGATTGAGAAGATGACAGCAAGTTAGGTATGAAGAGAAACCAGTTTTCCATGTGCCAGGTTTGAACACCTGGATATCTTCTGAGGAACATAGTGAACAGCCAATGGATTCCAAAAATTATATGAAGTTTGGAGGCCAAAAGTTGCAGAGGACATTAAAAAACTGATGGTGAGGAGATTTCTCTGGGACAGTAAGGTCCCTGAGATCTACATGGGGACCAAAGCTGATGTGGCCACTGGCCTGGTGCCTGCCACAGGTTACAGGGAGGAGAGTGATGATTTCAGTCTGGAAGCTCATGGAGGTCCAGAGCTGGAGGCTGGAAAACTGAATATTGTGGCCCAGATCTAGTTCCAATCCTCTGAAAAGCATAGGAAGGGAGAAAGGCAAAGCCCAGCACCCCTCTTCCTGTGTCATCTAAGTAGCCCAGTAGAACGCATTGAACAGGATTAAAGTCAGGAGGAGGCTTATTTTTTTTCTTTCTTTTTCTTTCTCTATTTTTTTTCCTCATTTTTTCTTCCCCCAAGTGAGACAATAGGACCTGAAGTTACAAAGGGTCCAGAAAGAGATGGAAAGGGAAAGCACAAAGGCTAAATGCAAAACTGAGAAACTGAGGCAAATGTCACTCTGCTACAATGTAAACCTGGCATTTTATTGTTTATATATATTACTATTTTTTCATTATTTTTACCACTTTTATTTTATTAGTATTTTTATTTCTCTTCATGATGTTTAGTTTCCCTCATTTTATTTCTCTGTTTAATTGCATTATTTGTCCAGTTTTCTTATTCCCTCTTTACTGTACTTTAATTTTCCTTCTTTCACTTCACCCATCTTCCAGTGACACACAACTCTTGATCAGGTACTTTCTATTCTGGTTACCCAAATCATATATTTCTTGTCATATTATTGTTGTTCCAGGACTATTGTAAGTAATTGTTGTTTTATGAAACTGGACATACTACACAGCAACCCTCCTTGATCTTAGCCCACTTCACCTCAATCCTCAGCATTATTATTATTCTGGTTAGCTCTATTTTCTTTCACACTATGCCTACTTTCTATTCTTTACTCGCATTATATCTCATCATCTAACCTTGCACAAGTGCTCTGATTTCTGGATACAGCTCACAATCCACCTCCCCTCTAACAAGAGTCTCATCTCTCTTTCATCTTTCATAAAAAAGTAGCTAGTTGGGTGAAATGTCAGTTAATGCTATGCTTATCCAAAGAATCACCTATCTCTTCTCTACTTGCTGGTACTTTAAATTCTATAAAATATGCACCTGCTGTCTTAATCCATTTGTCTACCACTGCCACTGTTCACATACAGGAATAGGTGGAAGTTGTGAACATCAGTATAACTGCTGGAGGAGAGAAACCACCAAAAAAGTAACAACCAGAAGGTTAAAAACCCAAGTACAATGAGAGAGCCTACACAAGTAGAAGAAATGGCAAACCAAGAGGGTCCAGAGAAGGAGATCAAAGAGACTACACCACTGAACCCCATAGAATTCCTACTGTAGAAGTTCACCCTACAAAGACAGCAAGCAAAGTGAAATATCAGGAAGTACAGAAACAAACAAATAGAGTCACCTAAAAGTGGGAGACAAAAAAAAGAACATTCAATCTAAAGAATGGAAGACTCCCCACTGAAGGAGTTAAATGAAATGGAGGTAACCACACTATATGATATAGAACTAAAATAATGGTTATAAAGATGCTTAAGGAACTCAGACAACTACAAGCAACTGAGTGAGAACTACATCAGCATGAGAAAGGAAATACACATATAAAGAAAAAAACAGGAAGAAATGAGCAATGAAATCTTGGAAATAAAATAAACACTAGAAGCAATTACAAGCAGGCTGTATGAGGCAGAGGATTAAAACAGCAAGCAGGAGGACAAGGTAGAAAAAACCACCCAAATAAAGCAAGAAAAGGAAGAGACTCAGAGAGAAGGAAGAGGTGATATGGGAGCTGCTAAACAACATAAAGTGTAATAATATCTGTATAATATGAATACTAGAAAAAGAAGAAGAAGAGCAAGTGATAGAAAACCTGTTAGTGAAAAGAATGATGGAAAACTTCCCTAATTTGATGAGAGAAAAATTCACATAAATCCAGGAAACACAGAGAGTCCCAATCAAGAGGACCACAAAGAGGCCCAATTCAAGACACATCATAATTAAAATGGCAAAATTCCAAGATAAACAGAGAATCTCAAAGACAGCAAGGGAGAAACAGGATGTAACATACAAGGAATCCATGATAAGACTAGCAGGTTACTTCTCAATGGAAATGCTCCAAGCCAGAAGAGAATGGAAATAAATTTTCCAAGTAATGAAAATCAGAGGCAGCTCTCACTTAAAATGGAAAGCCAAATAAGGAGCTTCCTGGACAAAAGAAGTCTAAAAGAATACAACTACATGAAACCATGTTTGCAACAGATGCGAAAGGCACTGCTTTAAGAACAGGAAAAAAAGAGTGAGAGAGAGAGAGAGGAACACTGGTATAGAAAAATGGCAATGAGTAAGTACCTATCAATAATAACCTTAAACATAAATGGATTAAATACTCCTGTCAAAAGATATAGAATAGCTGAATGGATAAGAAATCATGACCCACAAGTATGCTGAATACAGGAGACACAAGTCAGAATAAAACTCCTATACAGATTGGAAGTGAAGGGCTGGAAACAGATATTCCAAGCAAATGGACAGGGGGAAAAAAGCCAGGTTAGAAATACTCATATCAGACAAAA
The DNA here is from genome assembly GCA_004027475.1 of Anoura caudifer. Classification (NCBI taxonomy): domain Eukaryota; kingdom Metazoa; phylum Chordata; class Mammalia; order Chiroptera; family Phyllostomidae; genus Anoura; species Anoura caudifer. The sequence continues at coordinate 55,156 of PVKU01009730.1, forward strand.
TAGATTTTTTTTAAAGAAAGGACCATAGAGAGAGACCCAGAAGGTCACTTCATAATATTGAAGAGAAGAATCCATCAAGAAGACACAAATTTTGTAAATATATATGCACCCAATATAGGATCACAAATTGCATAAAGAAAATTTTGGAGGTCTTCAAGAAAGATATTGAGAGCACCATAATTATAGTAGGAGATTTCAACACCTTACTGTCAAAAATGGATAGATATTCCAAAGAAAATACCAACAAAGACATTAGAGCATGGAATGATGCCCTAGATTAAATAGACTTAAGTGATATATGCAGAGCTTTTCATCCCCAAAAAGATCAATACACATTCTTTTCAAGTGCACATAGAACATTTTCAAAGATAGACCACATGAAAGGACACAAAACAGGCCTCAACAAATTCCAGAAAATTGAGATCATATCAAGCATTTTCTCTGACCACAAGGAACTGAAACCGGAAACCAACCACAAGGACAAAACTCAAAAACACTCAAATTCATGGAGATTGAATAGTATGCTATTTAAAAAATGAATGGTTGAAGAATGAGATGAAGAAATAAAAATGTCTCTGGCAACCAATGAATATAAACTCACAACAACCCAGAACTTACAGGACAGAGCAAAAGCAATCCTGAGAGGGAAGATCATAGCAAAATAGACCTACCATAAAAAGATAGAAACATTTCAAATAAACAACCCAACACTACATCTACAAGAATTTAAAGACAGCAACAAAGAGAGCCCAGAGCAAGTAGAAGGAATTAAATAACCAATATCAGAGCAGAATTAAATGACATAGAGGCTAAATGCAAAATTCTAAGGATCAAAGAATCCAGCAGTTGGTTCTTTGAAAAGATATACAAAATCAACAAGCTTTTAAGCAGATCATTGAGAAAAACAGAGAGGACTCAAATAAACACAATCAGAAATGAAAGGGGAGAGATTACAACTGAAACCACAGAAACACAAAGGATTGCAAGAAATTACTTCAAATAACTATACGCCAAGACATTTGAAAACCTAGGGGAAATGGACAAATTTCTAGAAAATATAACCTCCCAAACCTCAATGAAGAAGAAGCAGAAAGCCTGAACAGACCAATAATGGCTGAAGAAATTGAAGCATTAATCCAAAAACTCCCACCACACAAAAGCCCTGGACCGGATGATTTCACAGGAGAATTTTACAAAACATTTAAGAAAGAGCTAACCCCTATCCTTCACAGACTATTAAAAAATCATGAAGATGGAAGACTCCCAAACTCTTATTATGAAGCCAGCATCATCCTCATCCCAAAACCAGATAAAGACACAACAAAGAAAGAAAACTGCATGTCAATGTTGCTGATGAACATAGACACTAAAATCATCAACAAAATATTGATAAACCCTTTCCAACAACACATTAAGAAGATCATACACCATGCACAAGTGGGATTCATCTGAGGGATGCAAGGATGGCACAATAGTTGCAAATCAATCAATGTAAAACATCACACAAACAAAAGCAAAGACAAAAATCGCATGATCATAACAATAGATGCAGTAAAAGCATTTGATAAAGTACACCACCCATTTCTGATAAAACCACTCAGCAAAGTGGAAATATAGGGGGCATTCCTCAACATAATAAAGGCCATATATGAGAGACCTACATCCAATATCACATTCAAAGGACAAAATCTTACAGCTTTCCCGCTAAGATCAGGAACAAGACAGGGATGCTCACTTCCACTACTTCTACTCAAAATAATATTGGCAGTCCTAGCCACAGCAATCAGACAAGAAAAAGAAATAAAAGGCATCCAGATTGGAAAAGAGCAAAAAATTATCATTGTTCGAAGATGGCATAGCAGTGTACATAGAGAATCCTATAGACTCCACCCAAAATCTGCTTGACCTAATAAATGAATTTGGGAAACCAGTGGGATGCAAAGTCGATATTCAGAAATCAAAGGCACTTTTCTATACCAACAATGAAATGTGGGAAAGAGAATCAGGAAAAAATTCCATTTGATATAGCAACAAGAAAAATAAAATATCTAGGAAAAGAACTTATCCAAGGAGGTAAAAGACCTGTTCTCAGAAAACTATGGAATGCTCAAGAAAGAAATCAAGGAAGACACAAACAAATGGAAACTACACCATGTTCATGGATCGTAAAAATTAACATTACCAAAATGTCCATACTACCCAAAGCAATTTATACATTCAATGCAATGCCTATTCAAGTAGCAATGGCATATTTCAAAGATATAAAAACAACACTTCAAAGATTTGTATGGAACCAAAAACAACCCTGAATAGCTGCAGCAATTTTGACAAAGAAGAACAAAGTATGAGAGAGCAAAGTACCTAATATCAAACAGAATTACAAGGTCACTGTAATCAAAACAGCCTGGTAGTGGCATAAGAATAGACACATGGACCAATGGAACAGAATAGAGAGCCCTGAAATAAACCCAAGAATTTATGGTTAGTTAATAATTGACAAAGTGGGCAGCAGTATAAAATCAAGTAAACACAGCTTCTTCAATAAAAGGTATTTTGAGAGCTGGACAGCTACATGAAAAAATAAATGAAACTTGATCACCAGTTTACACAATACACTAAAACAAATTTAAAGTGGATAAAAGATTTAAATATAACTTGTGACACTATAAAAGTCCTAGAGGAGAACATAGGCAGGAAAATCTCAGATATTTCATGGATCGATATTTTCACTGATATATTCCCTACAGCAAGGGACATAAAGGAAAGAATAAACAAAGGGAATCTCATCAAAATAAAAATCATCTGCATGGCTAAAGAAAAGAGCATTAAAATGAAAAGAGAACCAACTACATGGGAAAATATATTTGCCAGTGATACCTCAGACAAGGGTTTTATCTCCAAAATATATAAAAAACTCACACAACTCCACACTAAGTAGACAAGCAACCCAATTAAAAAATGAGCAAAGGACTTCAACAGGCACTCCTTTAAAGAGGACATACAAAGAGCCCAGAGACATATGGAATGATTCTCAGTTTCACTACCCATCAGAGAGATGAAAAACAAAACCACAAGGAGATACCACTTGACACCATCGAGAATGGCCATCATAAACAAAGCAACAAACAAGTGTTGGAGAGGGTGAGGAGAAAAGGAAACCCTAGTTCATTGTTGGTGGGAATGCAGACTGGTTTAGTCACTGAGGAAAATAGTATGGAATTTCCTCAGAAAAATAAAAATGGAACTGCCTTTTGACCCAGGAATTGCATTACTAGTATCATATGCTAAGAACCCTGAAACACCAATCCAAAAGAACCTACACATCCCAATGTTCATAGCAGCACAATTTACCCTAGCTAAGTGGTGGAAGCAACCCAAGGGCACATCAGTAAATGAAAGGATCAAAAAACTATGGTGCATTTGCACAATGGAATTCTATGCAGTAGAAAGAAAGAGGAGCTCCTACCCTTGGCAAAAGCATTGATGAAACTGGAGAGCATTATGCTAAGTGAATATAAGCCAGGAGGTGAAAGACAAAATCATATGATTTCACTTTTAACAGGAACCTAGTCAAGAAAACGAACAAGCAGAATTGCGGGGGTGCAAGATGGCGGCATGGTAAGAGGACGTACATCTCTGCCTCCCACACATAGGTCTTAAACCGGGACATTTTTCAAAGCAGCACAGCAAACAGACACCAGAAACACAGCATATTTGAAAACAGATTATCGAAAATTGCAGTGGACGTTGAAAAACCGGACGGTAAGGAGAGTACTCCGGCGGTGTGGAGACCAGG
>PVKU01009731.1:0-19932 GCA_004027475.1 Anoura caudifer
AGGGAGGGAAGGAGGCTGTGGGGCGGCGCAGTCCTCCTGACTCACCCAGGCGCTGACTGTCCGATGGTCTGTTCAATTGTATGCCCTTATGTACTTTTTGTATGTATGCTTCTTCACAATCAAAGAGCTCTTTAAAGAAAAAAAGCCAATTGTAGTAATCTACAAAGGAAACAAAGGACAGAGAAGGTTCTAACACAAGAAATGGTAGGAGGGGAGGGAAGCACAAAACAGTCAAATTCTCAGAAGAAAAGGTGATCTCACCTATGAGAGGAAGAGGGAGGGGGGATAAGGGAGGAAAGAAGGGGAAGGGCCTAGCTAAAGAACAATTACATAAATGACCCTTGGACATGGACAACAGGGTGGGGATTGAATGTGGGAGGGGGAGGGGCAGAACGGGGGAAGCAAGGGGAAAAATTGGGACATATGTAATAGAATGACAAAAAATGAATAAATACATAGGAATCTAATGAACAAAATGGAACCGCAGGCATGGAAACATGGAGCAGACTGGCAGTGACCAGAGGCAGGGGGAGGGGATAATGGTGGAAAGACGGGGAAAGGACTAGTCAAAGAGCATGTATCAAGGACCCACGGATATGGACAACATTTTGGGACTTGACTGTGGGAGTGGGGCATGGGATGGGCAAAGGAGGGTAAAGGAGGAAAAACTGGGACAACTGTAATAGAATAACAAAAAAAAAGAAATATTTCTGATAAAAAGCATTTTTCAAATTGAATCTATAGGATGATGGAGCTTGAAGATTAAAAAAAAAAAGGCAGGGTACAGGCTAGGGGGTTTGGGAAGGGGCCTGGGTCCTTTCAGGTAGGAGAGCCAGAGTGGGTCAGGCCCGGGCGAGAGAAGGCAAGGCAGAAGGCACACGTGGGGTTGCCTGAGAGCTCCAAGGATGAGGGAGGAGCTAGGTCCAGAGCACAGGGGACCCCTGGGCCTCTGGGCAAACACTGGGTAAAAAGTGCTGAGGAGCAGAGGGACCCCAGGTGGAAGGCAGAAAGGGTGCCGGGAGCCCTGAGTCCTCACATGCTCATTGGCCCCTGTGGACCTTCAACGGGTAAGCTCATAAAACCACTGGAGAAAACCACTCTTCAAGTAGAATAGTCAGGTTTTCCCCTTAATAAAAAGCTCCTTAAACCCTGGGTGAGAGGTGACCCTTCATATATAATCACTAATTTTATTACCAACATAAGCAAGTAAGAAATTACAAAGATGAATGCCCATGACTTATAACCAACCTTTGAGAAAAGAAAATGTTGCTTCTGGCACCAGGAGGGAGCTGATATTTTCCTTCCCCACAAGTCACGACTCTGGAAAGAAGAAACACTCCTAGGGCGGAGTGATGAGAAACAGCCCTGCAGGCAGCCAAGGCTGAGCTCACTGCTTTCCCCACCTGGCTTCCCCATGCCCTCCACCCAGCCCCAGATGGCTGGGAGTCACACCCTTGGCCTCTTCCTCTCTCTGTGAGATCCCAAGGCATCCTTCATCCAGCTTGCATGTGGTCCTGCCACTGGGAACTTCTCATCTGATCTCCCACCTCTACTCAAAACCTTAAATGGATCCTTATTATCTCTGGTCCCTTTGAGAACATGAGAAAACCCATGGATAATGCCCCCGCTTCCACCAAAAAAAGGGAAAATACAAACAGAGCATGGTACAGTGGACCTGGGGTGCATTCTAACCACCAAACATATATTTACCCTCCTTCCAAGAAGAGCACCTAGATTTCGTTCTAGGGTTCACACCACTCCACTGTCACTCTATTCAATGCTTCTTGTTCCTCTTGCAACAATGCCTAACTCAGGGATGGATGCTGAGCCAATCTGAGCCCATGAGAACCAATTCAAGTGAGACATTGGGCAAGCAGTCTCTCTCCCACTGCATTACACATGAGATGATTTATGATTAAGAATCCCTGAAGCCATCTTGTCATCAGGTAGAGTCTGGAGCAAATTAAAAAAACAAAAAACAAAAAACAACCACAAAACAAATCAATAGGTAGAGAAAAGAGAAACAGAGTCACAGTAATAGCTGCTGAGCAAATTGATCCAGCCATGGCTGAAGCTAATAGAAAAGCTAAACTTTGCAATGACATAAACCCATTTTGCTTAAGCTAACTTGGACCAGGTTGTCTATTACTTGCAGCCAAGCACCTAAACAGATATATGAGTATATACCAAAAATAGTTGTGTGTCATTTTAGGGGTCTCACAGACTCCCTGAAACTTATGAATCCCCGGTTGAAGATCCCAGGCCCAAGGACAAAGTGAAAACTCTAAGAGTAGCATTCAAAGTCCTTCACCATCCAGACCTCACAAATCTTTCCTAACACATTTCCCTCTGTTGCCCTCCACGTACCCAGTTCCACCTAAACTGGAAGACAAGTGCCCAACCCCTCATCTTTGCCCATACCATTACCCCAAATCAGGTTGCCCTCCATTCTGAGTCTCTGCATGCCCAAATCCCAACCCCTACTTTAAGGCCAAGCCCCAAGCTTGGGTAAATGTATGAATAGATGAGTGGATGTGATGGATGCAATGGGTGGATGCGAGGGGTGGGTAGGTGGACGTGATGGATGTGATGGACAGATGAACAGATGGACAGGTGTGTGGATGGTGGATGCGATGGGTGTGTAAGTGGATGGTTGATGAGCAGGTAGCAGATGGAGAAGACAGATCAACAGAGGGGCAAGAGAATTGGTATGTGGGTGGCCAGTTGACAAAGAGATGGATGAGTGAGCAGACGGGTGGTGGTGTATCATTGGTAAGTGGGTGAATGGGTGGCAGATGGAAGACAGATGGCTGGGAATATGGATCAATGGATGGATAAGAAATTAGTGTGTGGATAAATGTCTGATGGACAGATGGGTGGGTGGAAAGATAGCTGAGGAGATGAAAGATAGCATGGATACAAGGTAGGCTAACTGATGGGTACATCAGCATGGGGACGAATGGCTGAGGAATGGCTGGGATCTGGCAGGTAATGGGTCAGTAGACAAGAGGATGCATGAATGAACGGCTCATGGGTACACAGGTAGGCCAGTGGGTGGGTGAGTAGAGGCAGGAAAGTTGTCTTGATGCTCAGTCAGTGCCCTTCCCAGCCCCACTCCTCCCTCCCCTGGAAAAACCCAGAGCAAGGCCAATGGCTTTCCCGTAGACCAGCCTCCCAGACAATTCTTGCACCATGGTGAACAGCATAAAAAGCACAGGCCCTGGAGTCAGACTGGCCTATGTTCACAGGCCAGCGGAGCCGCCTCCCACTGTCTGACCACAGACCAGAGACTCTGGCTCTCTGAGACTCATCCTCCCATCTGTTAAATGAGAAGCATCATGCTCTCCTCACAGGATGCCATGGGATTAAGTTAAAAACAATCACAGAGGCTAGCCCAAGACATGGTACAACAAAGCTCACAAGAATTCCTATCCTATTAAAAAAAAATTGTTCCAGAGCCTAGAAAAAGAAAGGTGCCAGCTCCTCTCATTTTATGAGACTAAGAAAACCCTGATATCAAGAGCAGACATGGACTACAAGAAGAGAGGTGTATAGGCCCGTTTCACTTGGGAATCTAGCTGCCAAGTCGTAAAGAAATTGTCAGAAAACTGAATCCAGCAGCATATTACAGGGATAATAATACATTGTGCCCAAGTAGGGCTACCTCAAGAATGCAAGAATAGTTCAACACTAAAACATGAATGCAATCCACTAAAAGAAAAATTCTACATGATCATCTCACTAGATGCTGGGAAAAAAGCATTCAATAAAATTCAACATTTTTGCCAAGGCTGGTGTGGCTCAGTGGATTGAGTGCTGGCCTGCAAACCAAAGGGTCACCAGTTCGATTCCCAGTCAGGGCACATGCGTGGGTTGCAGGCCAGTCTCCAGCTGGGGGCATGCGAGGGGCAATCACGCATTGATGATTCTGTCCCTTTCTCCCTCCCTACCTCTCTCTCTAGAAAAATAAGTAAATAAAATCTTTTTTTTAATTCAACATTTTATGACTGAAAACTCCGAGATAAGTAAGCTTCTCCTGGCAAGAGGACCATCCTATGGGAGTGACCCCTCCCTGGAAGATACTAAGAATGGGTTCACCTGGCTCCACTTCCAGAGAATAAACTGGTCTTTGGGGGTTTAAATTCCTCCCTGCAGGAACACAAAGGTGGGATTTTAGGCACTACATCAGGCCAGTGGGAGATAAACTTTGGGGTTCACCTCTCCTCCAGAGCCTTCCAAACATTAGCTAGGCTCCTTTTACCCCTTTTCAGCCAGCGAAGTTGAGTTCAGGGGTCCAGTAAGCAGTCCATGTATGCTGAGAATGCCAGCAGAGACTGAACTGCTCCAAGGAGGTGAGCAGAGTCCCTAAGAGGGGCCTGGACCAGGTTCAGACCCTGTCTCTAGCCTCAAGCAGATATTCTCTTGCTTTCTTTTCTCCTCTTTTTGATACAAGAGGTTTTTTTTCAAGAGACGCAAAAAGACCAAGAGTCCTTTCTATAAGAGATGTGAATACTTAAGAGTGTATGTGTAGAAGTTTGAGAGTATGACTGCATCTGCATACATATGAAACATAATTGTACGTGTGCGGGTATGCAGTGGGTGTGTGCATGCAAGGTGTGTTTAAGTGTGTATGAGTATGTGCATGAGGTGTGAGTGTGGGTGTAACTATGTGTGCAACTATGAGCATGTGTGTATATGTGAACTACAAGTGTGTGAGTGGGTGTGTGAATGTGAGGCATGTTTAAGGGTGTGAAAGCATGTGTGAGTTCGTTTAGACAGTGTGAGTATGTGAGAATGTGAGCATGCGTATGCTCATACACACGATGGGCCTGGCGGGTCCTTGCCCCTTCTCCATCCCCAGCCAGTGGGTCACTGCTCCCCAGTGCCCCTGACCATTCTCCTCTCTGGGCCACACTGCCTCCTTGGTCCTCCCATGCCTTGCTTCCTGCTCTCCACACGTCCTTGTACCCACCTCATTCACAGATCCATCAGAGTCCATCCAGACTCCTACACCACTTCTACCGTCAGACCTCAGTGCAGAGAGCCCTGGGGATTCCTGTGGCACCCTGGACAGGCACATTCCATCAGCTGCATGCCAGAGTGCCCACCTCCTCCCCTCTAGCCACAGGATAGTCATTAGGGGCTGGGGCTGGCACACTCTATCCTAGGAGCTGACAGCTTGCACTGCCTGCTTCCTGGTCTCCTTGATTGGATTGCGACTCTAACACAAGGACCCTGCTCTCCTGTTCAGCCTTAACCCAGGGGCTGGCCGGCATGGATACTCAAGAGTCCTTTTTGATAGGTGGGTGGACTAATTAACTAATTTATGTGGCCCTAGCACAGGGCTGACACAAATCATGGAATGAGCTATAAATGTAAGTGCCACCAACACTCATCCCAAAAGAGCCTTAGAGCCTTCTCATAGCTGGAGAAGACTTGCCTGAAGTCGCCTGGCAAGTCATGGCTAAGCTGGGAGCTTTCCATGGTTACAACCACTGTGCATATGTGATAGGGGAATTCAAGAGTTAAAGATTTTAGCTTCGGTCATAGTTGATAGGCTTAAGTGACTAATGCATGTGGAAAGCTGTCCCTCTAGGAACTGGAATGCATGACCACATGACTCTAAGAGGACAAGCAATTCAACCTTTGTGCCCCAGGGGGTCTGCAGGCAAGATGGTCCAGACAGAATCTGAGCCATTCTGTTCCAGGAAGGGATAAAGATAAATAATTGTTGATCAACAGATAAAGAAGTGCTAGGAAAATGAGAACTGCAACTCTTATCTAATTAACCTTTTATATAAACCCCTTACCTACCCTTCTACCCAATTAGCTTTTTCTACACCCCTTACGTACCCTTTCTTTTCTTTATACAGCTTGAAAGATGTTAAGGTGGTTTTAAGAATACACAACCTGCAGTCTCTTCAGATTGCTGGTCGTCTTCATATAGCTCCCATAAAATTTCAATCCTTGCCTCTACTTTTGGTTCTGGTAGTGACAGGCAGCATGCATTCCAACTGTTCTGGCTTCATATCCACCCTTATGCCTCATTTCACGTGTCCTTTTAGCTTCACTAGACCTGAGATTCGAGATGGAGGAGGGTGGGGTGGAATAGAGTCAGGCAGAAAGACACTGAAGACACACAGAGAGAAAGAGAGAAGTGGACCAAAAGCCAAATAGACGGGCAGGGCTGAAACCAGCAAAGCTCAGCTCCCTCAGCCACTGAGGCATCCGGAAGGAGGCGTCAGCCAGAGAAACTATGAAACTCCCTCAGGTCTTTGCCATCCCGCTGCCCCAATTTATTTGCATGGCCCCCAAATTAAGGAATTTCTCAGGGCTGCCGACAAGGCAGCCAGAGTGCAGCAGATGGCAGGGTCTGGCCCAGGCTGTGTAGCACAACCATCAGGCCCCCCAAGGCCATCAGCAGCCACTGCCAGAGCAGAAATGGATAGCAAAGATCAAGCTCTGGACTCCCTGAGGTCAAGGTTCAAATTTTAACCCAGTTCTTCCCTTAGGCTGCTGGGTAGCTCAGAGCATGTGACCCCCTGAGCAGTCATGCTTTTTGTCTACATATGGGCCCCATCACAGTAGCCATTTGGCAACACTGGGAGGACTCAAGGAGATGATGTAAAGACCCAGGATCACACATGGCAAACAACAGGCAACACATGTTCAATATAAATAAATAATTACCAGCCCCAGCTACTCTAATTTTTTCACATTCCTCAAGTCTGTCCATTCCTTTGTCCCCTCTGTCAGGCACACCCTTCTGACCCTTAGCAAACTCCTATTCATCTCTTAAGACCCAGCTCAATATCCCCTCTTCTGGGAAACCTTTCCTCAGTATTATGGCTCCCTCTTTTGACCTCTTTGCATGCTGTACAGAGTTCCTGAAAGTTCACAGAAAGGAAAAAAATCCTTTGCTGGTGTGGCTCAGTGGACTGAGCCCTGGCCTGTGCACCAAAAGGTTGTTGGTTCAATTCCCAGTCAGGGCACATGCCTGGACTGCAGGCCAGGTCTGCCTCCAACAGATATGTCTCTTACACATGATGTTTCTCTCCCTCTCTTTCTCCTCCTTTCCCCTCTCTCTAAAAAGAAATAAATAAAATCCTAGGGAAGGAGCAGAGGGAGGGAGGGACAAAAACAAGAGGTTTAGAGCAAACCCTCAGAGAATAACTATTCTGCCCACATCCTCACCACTAGCAGTAGAAGTGGTTGGGTTGGAGGTCAGGACCCCATAACTCTTACCCCTCTTTCCAACTCCCTATTTTAACATAAGCAATGCAGATGGTAAAAAGCTGCTGTTACTCATACTAGAACATCCTCACGTTCTCTTATGATGGGTCCACTGTGTGAGACAGGGACAAAGAAAGGAGTGTAGAGGCCATTTATCTGGAGCATGCCAGAGATGCTGTAGGGATCTCTGCCCACTTCTCTTGGCAAGAGAAACCCAATTTTCCTCTGGGAGACATGCTGTCCCACCCTCAGGCTACGAGAACTCCTAGATGGCCAATAAGAAACCTCCTTCCCCCATCCACAATGACTGGTCAGGGACAGTCACACAACTCAGTCACACCAACCAGTGCTGAAGCTCCTGAGCTCAAAGCACTCAGCCTGGAGCTGCTGGGCCATCACCTGGCTGTCACATGGCAGAGCCTGCCTAAGACATGGATCATGGAGACACAGCCCTAATGGCATCTTCAGAGGCCCTGGATGCAGCCAAGCCTGAAGCTAGTTCCCTGTACATTTTAATTCCATCACCTGTTTGCTTAAGTTGTACTTTCTGTCAACTGCAACAAAAATAATCCTTACAACCATGAAAGAAAACAATAACAGCAACTGTGTTGTATCTGTTGCTGACTATGACTGGACTCCAAGAAGTTTGAGCCTTTGAAGTTACTAAACTTTGTCCCAACACCCTGCTACACCGAATGCCCATTCTCAGAGACTAGCTAGAGACATGCCCCTAAAGCCACACCTATATGATGACTTGCTGCCCCTGCCCCTGGCCACAGCTGATTAGCCCAGGGTGGGTATTAAGCTGGGTTGATCAAAACTCTTCCCCAGGACTTTGACCTGGAAATCAAAGAGAACAGACCATTTCTAGAAGAAACTGAACCAGGACACATCCAAGTTGAGGATGGGCACATTTAAATCATTCTGAGAGAATCAACCAGAGAAAAGTGCAGACAAAGAAAGATGGGTATGAGAGGAGACAAAAAAAAAAAAAAAAAAAAAAAAAAAAAAAAAAAAAAAAAAAAAAAAAAAAAAAAAAAAAAAAAAAAAAAAAAAAAAAAAAAAAAAAAAAAAAAAAAAAAAAAAAAAAAAGGCCCAAATGAAAGAACAGATCAAAGCTCCAGAGAAAATACAACTAAGCAACAAAGAGATAGCCAACCTATCGGATGCACAGTCAAAACACCAGTGATCAACATGCTCACAGAATTGGTTGAATATGGTCACAAATTAGATGAAAAAATGAAGGCTATGTTAAGTGAAATAAAGGAAGACATACAGGGAACCAAAAATGATGGGAAGGAAACCAGGACTCAAATTATTGGTTTGGACCAGAAGGAAGAAACAAATAAACAGAAAAGAATGAAGAAACAAGAATTCAAAAAATGAGGAGAGGCTTAGGAACCTCCAGGACATCTTTAAACTTTCCGACATCCGAATCATAGGGGTGCCAGAAGGGGAAGAGGAAGAGCAACAAGTGGAAAACTTACTTGAAAACATAATTAAGGACAATTTCCCTAGTGGCAAAGGAAATAGACTTTCAGGAAGTTCAGAGAGTCCCAGAGCAGTTGGACCCAAGGAGGAACACACCAAAGCACATCATAATTACGTTAGCCAAGATTAAAGACAAGGAGAGAATCTTAAAAGCAGCAAGAGAAAAGGAGACAGTTACCCACAAAAAAAGTTCCCATAAGACTATCAGCTGACTTCTCAAGAGAGACCTTGCAGGCAAGAAGGGGCTGGAAAGAAGTATTCCAAGTCGTGAAAGTCAAGGACCTACATCCAAGATTGCTCTATCCAGCAAAGCTTTCATTTAGAATGGAAGGGCAGATAAAGTGCTTCCCAGATAAGGTCAAGTTAAAGGAGTTCATCATCACCAGCCCTTATTATATGAAATGTTAAAGGGACTTATCTAAGAAAAAGACGATCAAATCTATGAATAGTAAAATGACAATAAGCTCACAGATATTAACAACTACACCTAAAACAAAAACAGCCCTGGCTGGTGTAGCTCAGTGGATTGAGTGCGGCCCTGTGAACCAAAGGATCGCAGTTCGATTCCCAGTAAGGGCACATGCCTGGGTTGCAGGCTGGGTCCCCAGCAGGGGGCACATAAGAAAGGCAACCACACATTGATGTTTCTCTCCCTCTCTCCCTCCCTTCCTCTCTAAAAATAAATAAATAAAATCTTTTTAAAAAAACTAAGCAAACAACTAGAACAGGAACAGAATCACAGAAATGGAAATCACATGGAGGATTATCAGTAGGAGAGTTGGGGAGTGTGGGGGAGAAAGATGGGTATGAGGAGTCCCTAGCTACAGCATTCCGTGGAGGTAGCAGTCATTCATCCTTCCCTGACAATGTAGGAGAATCACTGTGATGGATGGAGCCCAAGTTACCAATGGGCAACCATGCTGTATGCTGAGGAAGGGCCTCTCCACCCACCCCATGCATGGAAAGCCACAGTCACTCCAAGGGCACCTGAGTCAGGCACATCTGGCCTTGGGATCATGGTGGGCATTTCAGGGACAGGCAGCTAATGTCACCACAACTTTTCCATTCCCAGCAGTACATTAAATGAGTTTCTTGCTCTCATGAAAGAGTAAGATTGGACACTTAGTTCAAGAAAACAAGTAGGGAGGGAGAGGGTGCAGTAAGAGGACTGGAGCAAACTTCCCTCACACCAGGTCCTATAGCCAACCAGCCATTACTGTGAGTGTTATCGGTATTACCCATTAAAAGCAATATTAATGACCTCTGCTCACCTGGGCTCAGCAATTTACAATTTATAAGGCACTTTCCCATCTGACTAGGTTTGGATTCCCACCTCATCCAAGCCCTAGACCACAGGTGGCAAACACAAGTCTCTCAGGCTGAATCCGGCCCTCCACCTTGTTTTACCCGCCCGGCACCTTGTTTCTACCTGGCAGCAGCGCTGAGCTCCTTGCCCCTAGTTAAGGAGTAGCTGCATCTATACAGCCCTAAAATTACATTCAGCCCTTTGAAGGCAACCATGAGGCTGATGTGGCCCCCAGTGAAAATGAGTTTGACACCCCTGCCCTAGACCCAGCCTCACTTTGCCAAGCCCCCACTGCCCTCTACTTCAGAGCTGAAGTCCTGGCCCTAAGGCACTAAGCTTTCCCCCAGCACAGCCCCCAGGCTACAGGACACCCCAGGCCATTACGCTGCCTTCAACCTCCCAAACTCTGCACAGCTGGCACAAAGAGCTGGGGAGCACAGGGGGCAGCCCCAGCCCCTACAGGAGAACAAGCACCAGCCACTACCTAAGAATCAGGGACTTCATTTTGAAGAACCCATCCTAGCTGGAGGGGCTGCAGCCTCTTCTCACAGCCCTGCCCAGTGAGAAACGTGCCAAGGAGGGCCCAGGAAGCAGGAGGGTTCCAAGAAGATGTGAGGTGTGTGATGACCAGCCAGAGGGGCCTTTCCAAGTGGGGCTAGAGATAACCACTGTATGGTGAGGGAAGGTCTCAGGGCAAGTCCCCTATGGTGGGTAAGGACACCTCTGTACACTGTTTTAACCAGTCAGAACCACAGAAAACTCTCAGTGCCACGCACATCTCCCTGCCACTTACCAGCCTTCTTTTTAACAAAGAGAGGACAGGACTCACTGGCTCAGACTGAGGGCAGGAACAAAAGGCAACGAGAATTTGGTCCTGCTTTGTAACTACCTTTATTTTCAAGGGTGTTGTTGATTCCATACGAGTGATCCTGATTTCTATCTATAGTTGTGACAGAACATCGCCTTTAAAAACAAGTGTAAATAAAACAGGGGAGGCATCTTTTTAAATATACTCAGTATAATGTAAAAGCATTGGAGGCAAGACACCAGATGGGATTATGCTAATCATCACTTTATGAGAAAATGCCAACACCCACTGGATCCTTCCCCAGGAAAGAACCACAAGGCACCCATGGGGCCTGCCTGTATCAGCCATGTAATTAGACAATAGCAGACTGAGGTCCTGGGGCGTCCATGGTCGGAGAAGGTGGCATAATTCATCTGCTATGAAGATACACAGAGGAGCAGATGGGAAACACTGAGATGCTAGGCCAGTACCAACTACCAGGAGGACCAGGCTAGCGGACGAAGTGATGGGCAACGGAGAGAGACAGAGAGAGAGCGAGGGCCAGGAGTGAAAGACGGTACAGTGCAGTGTGCCTCTGAGGGGCTGGCACGTACAAAGACCACCCGTTTCCTGAGCTGGCCCTGATCCTCAGTCCCATCCTGTCTCCACATAGTCCCCACTTGACCTGTCCAGCACATTCCCAGGCAGCCTACACTTTCCTGCTCAGAGGTCTTCTCTATCACTCCAACGACAGGCCACAGATTCAGAGGGTGTTGGGGAGGTATTCTCAGGGATCCCAAGAGTTCTCTACCAAAAAAAAAAATTTAATGCTGTGCTTTCATTGTGAGGAGACTCTAAGAAGAATAGAATTTTCTGGATCACCAAAAGCTCATTTAATTACCAAATGCATGGCCAAAAATGTAGGGCCAAGATGGGGAACTGAGGCTGAGGAAGAAAAAACTCTGAGAGGCTTCAAGAACTGGTGTGTGTCCCTTTCATTGTAGCTTTATTTACAACAGCCAAGGTATGGAAACAGCCACAAAAAAAAAAAAAAAAAAAAAAAAAAAAAAAAAAAAAAAAAAAAAAAAAAAAAAAAAAAAAAAAAAAAGAATGAAATTCTGCCACGTGCAGCAACGTGGATAGACCTCGTGAGTGAAATAAGTCAGATAGGGAAAGACAAGTGCCATATGATGTGACTTATATGTGGAATCTAAAGAACAAAATAAACAAGCAGAACAGAAACAAACTCACAGATACAGAGAACATTTTGACAGCTGTCAAGTGGGAGGACTGGAAGTGGAACAGGTAAAAGGATTGACAAGTATAGATTGGCAGTTAAAGAACAGCCAGGGGGGTGTACAGTAATATTATTATACAATATTATGATACAGTAATATTGGCAATAGTCAATAATACTGTAATAATATGTATGGTGCCAAGTGGGTACTAGGATTATCAGGATGATCATTTCTTAAGTTACATAAATGTCTAATCACTGTGTTATAAGCCTGAAACCAATATAATGTCATATATCAACTGTAATTAAATAATTATTTTAAAACAATAAAAGAACACGGTGTGTCCCGACCACAGAGCCCAGGGCTGGCTCCAATGCAGACAAAGGCATCTCAGAGATCAGAACAGAGAGAAGTGAGAGAACTTGACACTAAAGGCCCTGACACTAAAAAGGACCCAGTTAACATGTATTAATTGAGCACCACATACTTGCCGAAACCTACACTTGGGTTTTTCCATACATCCTTCAGTCTTCACACCAACCCTACTATGGGCACTACCACCAGGTCCCTTTAACAGATTGAGAGGTTGAGGTTGAGAGAGAAAACCCCCATTATCCAGGGTCCTGAGACTCAGGCCAAGTAGACAAAACAGTGCCCCCTGCGCTTCCCACACACCCTGCTGGGCCCTCACCCCACCGTCACTCCATACTTCTCAGCCCTCTTCCCATGTTTTAGGCCATTCCCAGGGACAAAATGACAGCAGAGTCAGCAAGGCTACCCCCAATTCATAGAACAGAAAACTGAGGACTAAGAGGTGAAGTGGCCTAAAGCCAGCAGGGTCTACCTGAAGGCAGAGGCCTCCTGTGCCCAAAGACGCCATCCCACTGCCCAGGCACAGGCCTCCCTCCCCCCCCCTCCAGGCCAGGCAGAGTTCCCAGGGTCCCCTGGCCCCAGCCCTGGGCAGGCAGGCAGCACCACTTCCTCATCAGCGCTGTGACTCGGGCGAGGTCACTCTGGCCTACAATACTCCACACAAAGCCAGGCTCCCCACCCTCAAGGAAGGAAATAACCTTTCCCCAAACCAGTACTTTCATTGCAACAATCTCCATATTGTTGGAGAAGGCAGAGGCATTTTTGCAGTGTTTCCAAATTCCAATAACTGTGAGGACAATGAAGTAAAATGACGCATGGCTTGACCCAAGAGGGGCCCCGGCAGGGGACCGGCCCGGAGATGAGTTAGTGGTATGCATGTGCCAGTGGGGCCTTGTAATCAAAGGGCAGTCTGCCTGGGACAGAATCTGGAGGTGGAGAGACCTGGCTTCCTCTTCAGTTCTTCCTCCTCCCACCTCCCCTCCACCCCCGTCTCCAGAAGAAGCCAGGTTTTTTCCTGTCCCTGTGTCTCCCTCACCCCTCTACTTTCACATTACAGTGCCAATAACACCTCTTCCAGGAAGCCTTCCCTGCTGACCACTGCCAGGTTTGGCTGAATGCTTCCACCATCCAGGGCCTCTGCGCTCTTCTCCAGGACAGCCCTGACCAAAGAGCATTTCATAACTACCTGTCTGAGTCCCTGCAGCCCTCGGGATGTCCACAGGAGGGACAATGGGCTGGCCCACACTACACGCTACTGCTAGAGCTGTGTGTGAGAGAGAGAACCCAAGGCCTTGGCTACATGTCCCTGGCATGGGTGTCCAGGCAGCCACTAACCAGGAACCCCAACTCCACAAGCCTTCCCTGGCTGCTCCAGTAAGACCTGGCAAGGGCGCTTAATCTTCTGGGAGGAAGGCCACAACTGCACAACCACCCATTCCCCCATATAAGGCCTGGATGTAGACCCCACCTTGCTCTCCCTTAGAGCTTTAAAATCTCATTCAGACCTCACCTCTCCAGGAACTGAATCCTCATCACACCCAGAATAAAATCAAAACACCAGACTAGG
The DNA here is from genome assembly GCA_004027475.1 of Anoura caudifer. Taxonomy (NCBI): domain Eukaryota; kingdom Metazoa; phylum Chordata; class Mammalia; order Chiroptera; family Phyllostomidae; genus Anoura; species Anoura caudifer. The sequence continues at coordinate 13,995 of PVKU01009731.1, forward strand.
CGCATGCCCTGAACACCCTCCTTTCTCACAGGGGTCCCGTCCTCTAGCTGCTTCCAGTCATTTGCACTTGTTATGCCCTCTGCCTGAACATCCCCACTGCACCCAGGTCCTGCTCTGCTGGCCTTCTCTGACACTCTCCCTAAAAGAGCCCTACCCTCCCACTGCCAGCCCCAGACCAGCTTGTCTGCTCTTCCTTGCAGGCATGGAGTGCAGCGCACACCACACAGAGTATCCACTTGTCTCCCATCTGCTTTGCCCAACCAGAAAGGAAGCTCTGTGGGGACAGAAGATGTTGCCTTGGTTACTGCTTTATCCCCAACACTCAACACAGTGACCAGCACCCAGTAAGTGTTCAATAAATATCTGCTGCCCTGGCTGGTGTGGCTCAGTGGATGGAGTGCTGATCTGTGAACCAAGGGGTTGCTGGTTCGATTCCCAGTCAGGGCACATGCCTGGGTTGCGGGCCAGGTCCCCAGTAGGGGGCGTGCATGAGAGGCAACCGAACACTGATGTTTCTCTCCCACCCTGTCTTCTCTCCTTTCCCCCATCTCTGAAAATGAATAAATAAATAAATACATCTTTAAAAAAAAATTAAAATAAATAAATAAATAAATAAATATCTGCTGAATAAAGGAATAAGGGGTCTCATTTCCTCCTTCCAACAACCCTGAGAGATACAGGTATGGGAACCATTTTACAGATGAGGGAACTGAGGCTCAGAGGGTGAGTAACTGGTGCAAAGAGAGCACAGCCTGTGAGCAGCAGAGCTAGGATCTGAACCTTGCAGATGCCGAAGCGGCACTGCACCACTTCCCCGCACCAATGCCCGCTCCTCCAGCCCTCCTGGGGTCTGGATCTGTCGCTAGCAGACTGCAGATGGGCTCAAGACAGAATGGCCAGTGTACCCGTGCCCACCCCAGGAAGAGCCAGCAGTCAAATCACCAGAGGAAATACAACCACAGGAAAAGGGGGAGAAGGAAAGGGTGGGCTTTTCTTTTGTCCATTTGCCAAACCTTGCAAAAAGTGACTTTGTTACCATCGAATTTTAATCACAGTGGAAACTTTTGTATACCAAGCCAGGAAGACGTCTGTTCCACCACAAGGTCAGTAAAGCAGGCAATTTAAAAACCATCGTTAAACACTTCCACTTAAAACTCACAAATGAATAGTCAACCACCAACTGCCCAGCTGCTTTTGAATTTAATATAATGTTTTCACCAGGCAATAGAGTCACATGGTTCAAAAACCAGAAAATAGAAAAGACACACAATGGGAAGTGTCACCTCACCCTGCACGTTTGTCCCCCACCGGCACCACCTCCCCAGGTCACCACAGGTAACCACCACAGCTTGCTCCTGGTGTCTCTTCCAAGTTTGTTTCTGGACAGCCAAGCAAACATGTACTTGTACTTCTTACTTTACACAAGAGGTGGTATGCTTTACACACGCAATGGTAGGGAAAGGATAGCACCTCTTGTGGGCATACTACACAATGCCCACATTGTGTTTTTCTCTTAATAGTTCCTAAAAATCTTTCCATAGAAAGCATCCCATTTTTTACAGCTGCATAATATTTCCTTGTGAGGCCACACCAGCATCTATTTAACCAGGGTGTGCCATCCTGGATCTCAAATGTCTGTTGACAGGGCTCTCTCCCCAACTTGTCTGTAGCTTCTTACAGGTAAAAACTGCCCCCAGCACAGAGCTGGCTCTAATGAGCGATTATCAGGCAGCTCAGCACTCCCAGCCGCATCCACTCCACCCAGGAGCAAAGCCTCTTCTTGATCTTGCAGCTAGCTAGGGAGGGCGTCTTCAAACAGAAATCAATTCTCATCACTCCCTGGCTCACAAATCTCCAGCAGCTTTCAATCTCCCTGCCCTGCCCCTCTCTGCTGTCCCTCACCCATGCCATCCTCCTCCCTTTGTGTCCCTCACACACACCATGCAGGGTCCCACCTCAGGGCCTCACCACTCTGGTCTCGACTCAGAAAGCCTGTCTTGAACAAGACCTTCCCTGCCTACCTGGATTTGGTTGCCCTGCTGCCTTATAGCTCCTTTATAGCATCTATACCTCTAGGAAATAAATGGAATTAACTTCTTTGTTGACCAAGTTACCCCACCTCACCCTTTCAATCAGAATATAAACTGCATAAGAGCAAAAATAGTCTCTGCACTGCCCACCATGAGCTCCCTACCCAGACCATTCCTGCCTGGCCACCCTCAGCACAGGACGTCCACTCCTGTAGCAGCTCCTGCCTGGCAGAATGAGAAGTGATGGCCCTTGGGGAGGCGACAGGCTGGCGGAGCATAGTGCTGGATCCTTTCACAGGCTGGAACAGCATCCCTGGGCAAGGCCTTCGACTCAGGGGTAGGTGGAGGCGGAGAGAGTTCAGGAAGCCAGAGAGGAGAGCTACACGCAGCGGCCACCTGGACAGCAGACCCCAGGGTTCTATGACCATATCCCCACTTCAGGACCATGAGCACCAGAAAACCACTGGGCAGCATCTACTGGGTTGGCCAAAAAGTTCATTTAGGTTTTTCCATATGATGGCTCTGTTATGATAGCAGCTAGGAATGAGTGGTCAGAGGGGAAATAAGGCAGGGCCCTCACCATTGCAATCTAACAAAGAACTTAATACAGGAGGCTAAAAGCAAAGGAAGAGCTGTCTCACCCATTGACCCAGTAGTCCAGAGCCTGGCTTGATAAGGCTGCCAGGCATTCTGAACAACAAGCAAAACTATGATTGAGCAGGAAGGTGCTGGGGGAGGGGGTGGTGCTTGAAAGTCTGTGTGTATCTCCACTAGCTGGAAAAAGGAAAACCTTGAGACTGTGTATTCATCCCAAGACCTGGTAGGGGGAAGGAGATAACAATCCACAGTGAAGCCCATAAAACAACTTCGGGTAACTGCCTGCCTCCTGTCACGTATGCAAAATGAACAAATACAGCCTGGAGCAAGACAAGGATTCAGGCTAACAACCCCCCCCCACCACACACACACACACGCCTACGTTGGTGTAGTCCCATCTCCCCAGGAAAGGTGACACCACCTTTACCCCTCAATCAATATGTAACTTTCTCACTCCCATCCCATCAACTGTATAAATCCTCAGAACAAAGGATTCAATCTCTTGGCCTCTTGGCTATCTTGCCATACAGTGGGGGAGTGGGGGGTTGCGTGGCCACCCAGCCTCTGGTTACCCTGCTCTGGCTCCCCTTGCTTTTGCTCTCCCATTAGAATTGAGCACTAATAAACTTTACCTGCATACCATTAGGCTTGCTGATCTGTAATTCTTTACTGTGTCAGCAAGAAGAACCAGGTTTCTCCCTTTAATAGCTCTAGTAGTGCTTAGCTGTCTTTAATGTCATTCGAAACAATTTTGTTAGATTGTATTGTGACAGCTGTCAAATAAGAATGCATTTTTAAAAAAAAAACTTAACAAAACTGGCAAATCTTTGCATAGCCATTTTAACATTGAAGATAGACAAAAATACACATTCTCAGCATATTGTGCTTGATTATTTTAAGAAACATAAAAATGCAACAAAAGACTTGTGCAGTGTACGGAGAAGGTGCTGTGATTGATCAAACATGTCAAAAGCGGTTTGCAAAGTTTCTTGGTACTATTGACATTTTGGCCAAATAGTTCTTTGCTGTGGGGCTGTCTTATGCATTGGAAGATGTTTAGCAGCACCCCTGGCCTCTAACCACTAGAAGCCAACAGTGGGAGATAGCTGACATACTCAAAATATTCAAATCAATAAAGTTATTAGTGAAAATGAAAAGTGTGTCTTTTATTTTACAGAAAAAACTAAATGGACTTTTTGGCCAACCCAATACTTTACAGAAGATTGAGGCCCAGAAAAGGGTGGAACAGGCCCTCAGCACCACCTTATGCAGCCAGGCCCCGCACCTTCTTCCCCAACAGAAACGAAAACCCCCAGGAGGAAGAGGCCAGGCACTGCCCACCATCCCCAAGTCCACGTGCCACTGAGAGAGCTGGTCTTCAGTCAGTCAGTTAACAATATTTCAGGAGGCCACACATCATGGGGACTTTAAGCTTAAGTAAATTCAGCCACCTGCAGGCAGTAAACAAGAGAGAGCAGAGGGTCATGAGAATTCGTGCTTAACTCAGCGGCTGCCCCACCCAATGCCACGCATTGGAGAAGAAGCCAGCCTTCCCTCCTCTGACTGAGACCCTTCTTGTAAGGCACCACCAAGGCCTAAAGGAGTTTAAAGGGAATATGCTCACACCCACAGTCCCCAAATGCAAGGCAACCATCGAATCTGATGTCCAACAGGACACACCACAATGCCCTTGAGGCCATACAGACCCAAGGGACTTGGAGGTCTTCACCCTGGTGGTCAATGGGATCACAGTGAACATGGACATCAAGAGCAAGAAATTGCACTGGGCCTTCAGGAAAATTCAAAGGAAATTTAATGGCCATTTAGGCCATGTGAAACCTTCATCTTAGGCCCTGAATTTAGTTCCACCTTGACTTCTGCAGAGAACACAGCCTCACATCCCTCAGTTGCTCCACAAGCTCATTAAGCACCTACTGTATGTCAGACATGCACCAGGCTCAGGAAATTTGCCCAGGGGCAATGAGACCAAGTCCTTCATCTCATGCATGCATTAAGAAGGGGGCAAAGAGCTTGACTTTAGGGTCAAAAAAAATCTGCTTTAAAATCCCAGCTTGACTTCCGGCCAAGATGGAGGCGTAGGCAGACACACTGTGCCTCCTATCACAACCAAAATTAAGGACAACAAAGATTTAGAAACGAGAAAACAACCAGAACTCAGAAAATCGAACTGTTTGGAAGTCCAACTACGATTCATCCAGACCGGTAAAAGGGGCAGAGTCGCGGCAGGAAAAAGCGGAGGTGCGGACCTGGCACGCAGGCAGCAGTGGCTGGCAGCCCCCAGGTGCACAGGCAGTGACTAGCAGACCCCAGGCACGGGGCGGCAACTGTGCAGAACCAGTGAGGCCGCACAAGGCAGCTGGCTGACCGGGTGGTCCCACATTCACACGCAGATAATCCAGGCAAAGGGGAAGCGGTGGAAGGGAGTGGAATCCGAGAGTGAGCGGAGCAAGCGCCATTGTTTCCTCTCAGACCCCGCCCCCACATACAGTGTCACTACCCAGCAACTGGACTGTCCCGCCCTGGGGAACTCCTAAGGCTCCACCTCTCACTACCTAACAGCCAGGACTAGATTTAAAAAAAAAAAAAAAAAAACCACAGAAATGAAAATGGCTCAAACCGGAGAACGAATCAAAGCCCCAGACCCAATTCATCTAAGCAACAAAGAGATTGCCAACCTATCAGATGCACAATTCAAAGCCCTGGTGATCAGGATGCTCACAGAATTGGTTGATTTTGCTCACAAATTAGATGAAAAAATGAAGGCTGCACTAAATGAAATGAAGGCGAACGCACAGGGAACCAACAGAGATGGGAGGAAAACTGGGACTCAAATCAATGGAGTGGACCAGAAGGAAGAAAGAATCAACCAAACAAAAAACAAGGAAGAAACAAGAATTCAAAAAAATGAGGAGAGGCTTAGGAATCTCCAGGACATCTTTAAACGTCCCAACATCCAAATTATAGGGGTACCAGAAGGGGAAGAGGAAGAACAACCAGTGGAAAACTTATTTGAACAAATAATAAAGGTGAACTTCCCCAATCTGGCAAAGGAAATAGACTTTCAGGAAGTCCAGGAAGCTCAGAGAGTCCCAAAGAAGTTGGACCCGAGGAGGAACACACCAAGGCACATCATAATTACATTACCCAAGATTAAAATGAAGGAGAGAATTCTAGAAGCAGCAAGGGATAAGGGGACAGTCACCTACAAAGGAGTTCCCATCAGACTGTCAGCGGATTTCTCAAAAGAGACCTTACAGGCAAGAAGGGGCTGGAAAGAGGTATTCCAAATA
>PVKU01009731.1:20032-59058 GCA_004027475.1 Anoura caudifer
CCAAGCCCTTATTATATGAAATGTTAAAGGGACTTATCTAAGAAAAAGAAGATAAAAAAATATGAACAGTAAAAAGACAGCAAACTCACAGGTATTAACAACCAGACCTAAAACAAAAGCCAACTAAGCAAACCACTACAACAGGAGCAGAAACACAGAAATGGAGATCACATGGAGGGTTAGCAATAGGGGAGAGGGAGGAGGAGAGAGGGGGACAAGGTACAGAGAACAAGTAGCACAGACGTTGGGTAGAAAATAGACAGGGGGAGGGCAAGAATAGTGTGGGAAATATAGAAGCTAAAGAACATATGACACATGGACATGAACTAAAGGGGGGAATGTGGGTGGGAGGGGGTGTGCAGGGTGGAGGGGAATGAAGGGGGGGAAATGGGACAACTGTAATAACATAATCAATAAAATATAATTAAAAAAAGATCCCAGCTTGACCCTTTGCTTGCTACAGACCCTTTCAGAGCCTCAGTTCCTCCAGCTGGTACATAGGGGTAAGAATGTGACCTGCAGGGTCACTGACAAGATCTGGGAAGAAAAACAACGTATAAGGCCTAGCTTTGAAGCAACTGCCTTTCTCTCATGTGGCCCCCAGGGAGCTATTTCCCACAGTCTAGCAGAAGGTGCCTGCCAGCATCACAAGATGCCAAGCCCCTGGCACACCCATCAGTGCTCTCATGAGAAAGGCCCTGAAAGACTGGAGGCTCACTTAAGGATTCCCCAGCCATGAATGAGAGGACTAGCCTACACCCACTTTGGGGTGGGCAATGCAGCAAAAATACCCCTGTTTGTACAGCAGGGTTAGCCAACATGGAAGCCTAGGCAGGCCAGGCAGGAGCCAAGAATGTGCAAGCAGGCCAGGTGGGGACTGCGGCTAAATGGTGCTCCAGCCCCACCCCCAGTGGCAGCAGACAGGTAGCACCAGCCAATGAGCATCACAGAGAGATGTGGACTCTGAGCTGCCAGATCCTATGATTTTTCAGAAGACAGAAATCCAGACTTTTATATGAAACCTCACAATTTGTAAATGCTGCCACCTAATTAAATTTTTAAAAATAATAACAACATGGTAAGAGCCAAACAAAACATGCAGGAACAACCACAACCAGGGCTGGACGATTTTCATGCCACAGGAAGATTCTTTGACTTCATCCATCCCCAGCCCACTGCCCCACCACACAGCTCTGAACATGGTGGGAGGTTGAGGAAGCACTGAAAGTAACAGCTCCAGGTCCCTTCTTCCTCCTGGTAGGGACCTCCACCCCCATCTGCATGTGGGGAAGGTGAGGCCCAGAGCCCCAATCATTTAGCCACAAGTATGTGCCAGTGGCAAGCCCAGACATCAAGGCTCCCTTACTCCAGGGGTTCAAGACAATGACCAACACCCAAAACCCTTTCTCTTTTTCTGGCCTGTCATGTAACACCTCCTGGCCCAGACCAGCTTTGGACCAGTCCAAGTCAGTGCAAGAACTTGTGACAGCAAAGAAAGGGGGCACTCCTTCTTGGGAGAGTAGGGAAGGGCAGAAGATACAGGGGGTGATGAGAAGTGGGGAGGCTGACAGAGTCGGGGCCACCCTGCAGGCGGAGGCCCCTCCCTGTGTTCCCCAAAGCCACCCAGGCCCCACTGTGAGGGAGTGTCAGACAAGAGCCTCCCCCACCCCAACTTTCAACCACTCAGGACAGCTAAGGACTTCGCCCATTGAGGTATGGCATGGTAGTGCCTAGGCTATGCAGTTGTGGGCATATGTGACTCTGTGTGCAAGATTCACAGTGTGTATGGAACGGTTTGTGAATCCATGTATGTGAGATGCGCATGCGACATGTGTGTGCGTGATGGTCACACGTGTGGCAAACATGGGTGCATGTTAGAGACACGCACAGGTTTAACAGAAACGCAAATGTCTGATACAGAGGCAGGTATGTCTAAGAGACGTCAGTGTGCAAGGCACGCACGTATGAAGCACGTGTGCACAAAAGGGCAGAGTGTGAGGGGTAATGTGAGGAGCCCAAACATATGTGAGAGAAATTTGGGGGAGAAGGCTCTGAACATTGGACTAAGAGACCTGAGGAACAGAATGACAGACATGGGGGTGGGTGCACCCACGAACAGTGTGCAAGAACTTCTGCTGGCTACTGGTGTGAGTGTGTGTGTGGCAGTGAGTGCGAGTGGGAGAAGGGGGAGGGGTAACTGAGGATGTGTGAAGGAAGCGGTGGTGCTTGACCTAGGGTTCCAGTTTTTCCCTGGGTTGATGGGGACCGGGCCTCTCGACCTGAGAGGCGGCTGGAAAGCAATGGGACAAGGGAAGGGGGGTTGGAGACCAACGGGAACTGGCGCGCGGGGGACCTGCCCGCGGAACCCTAGCCCGCTGTAAGGAGCCAGCTTCAGTGCCCACATCTATCCAATGGGCCTGGCGCGCTGAGAGGCAGTACCCGCAGCTGGGACCTAGAAGCGGGGCGTGCGGTGTGGGGCCGCCGAGCCGTCGGGGCACCCGGGCGCTGAGCGAAAGCTGGAGGGATCGCGGCGCAGTGGGGAGAGAGAGGCCTGGGCAGGGGTCAGTGCGCACTCACCGCGGGGAGCTACGCACGTCCGTCCGTCGGTGCGTCCGTCCGCCGAGCCGTCGGCGCCTCCAGAGCTCGTGCGCCCCGGGTTGTGCGCGGCGTGAGGCGGGGCGGAGGCACAGAGGGGCGGGCCGGAGCCGGCTCTCTGCCCCCTCCTCTGCCTCCGCCTCCGGGGCGGGGTCTCCGCCCGGCCAGGGTAGTGGGTGGGCAACCGGGTGCCGCTCCGTTCCGGCGGAGACGTGCAAACCGAGGCCTAGAGATGGCTCCGCTGCCGCGCGTTCTCCAAGCACCTCGACCCCTTCCCTGCACCCCCTTCTCCGTGCCCAGTCTAAACTCTGAGTTCCAGATATAGCACTGCTGCCCGTAACTAGGGAGTTTTGTTCTGGCCACCTCAGCTAGTGTGACCCTCAGTGTCTTCACATGGAAGATGAGCTCAGAAACTCTGGACACGTTGGGAGGGCCTAGGTACAACTCTTCAGAGGCAGACCAGTGTGAAAGGGTACACTGTCCACGGCAAAGCCAGCTTGGCCCCAGTCTTCAGATCCCTGGAGGGTTCCCACACTCCACCGGGCCTGCTAGCACTTGACACGCTAATACAGGTCTTTGGGCACATGGTTCCCAGCCCCTAACTTTGAGATTGTCTAGGTTTGTCATTTTCCCCAGCCCACACAGCTTCTTGTGACCACTGTGTGACCTTGACCTCTCTGAATCCAGCCTCCTCATCTCTTGAAAGGTTAACCCCTGGCTATTGATGGGGAGACGAAGGGAATCCCATGTCATGCCCTCAGCACAGGGCCCATTCAACAGGTGGTGAACACCCTGCAAGTTTTAAGTTCAAAACGGTAATTACTGTGACTCTGACGCCCACAATCCAGGCAGGGTGGGCATCCTATGGCCTGGTACTCATTCATCCCCTTTGGCAGTCTAGGAGCCTGTGCCTGGTAAGAGGACCTGTGGGCAGCAGAAAGTTGGCAAGGGACTACCTCCCAGGCCCTTTCTCCTGACTAGGGACTCAAAACCCCACCCCCAAACCCACACAAACAAAATCCAGCACTGCCAGAACAGGGCAGCACATTCTGGCTCCGCAGCAGCCCAGGTGAAAGGAGGACTGGCCCAAAGCTACTGGGCCCTGTAGGACTAGACTCTGGCACCGGAACCCCAAGTCCCTCCCCTATCATCAACCTCAGAGTCCAGCCCCCTCCAAAGAGAGTCAGGACCCCGGAATTCTGAACTTCCACCTGTCTCTTTCCCTGTTTGCCATTTTCTGTCTTTGTCTCCTTATTGTAGGAGACATACATAAAATTCACATGGCATAAAATTCAGCATTTTCACCATCTTAAAGTATACAATTCAATTCAAAGGAACATTCATAATTCTCTCTGTCTCTCACTGTGTTTCTTACTCTACCCCCATCCTATCTCTCTCTGTGTCTCTCTTTCCATTCTTATGTTTACCTGTCTCTCCAGCTTACTCTGTCCTTGATCTCTGCATCTCCTTCTGATTCTGTCCCTTGGTCTTTCAGTCCTGGGTCCACATTCTCTGAGACCTAAAGCCTAGGCTGGGTCCGAGAGGAAGTTAGAACCTCCAGAACCACCTCCAGGACCACCTGCCATCCCTGCAAGAAGACATGCTGCCCAGTGGTTACCACCTCATACCTGGGCAGCAGCCATGGGCCCAGAGTGTACCTCACTCCAGGGGCCTCACTGTTGCCCCAGACATGGGTGAGGCACCGAACAAAAGCAGAGAGAAGGGAAGCCCCTCGCCCAGGATCACACAGCTGGGAGGAGGTGAAGCCAGGAAATGCTGCAGGGCTCAGACAAGGCTGGCCACAGAAGAGCCCGGAGGGGATGAGGAGCCAAAGCCTGCACTGGGAACCTGGGTCCAGCCTGCCCTGGCTTTCTGTCTAACCCCGGCCCTTTGCTCTCTGGGCCCTTTTCCCCACTGGAGCTTGTTTTCCCTCAGAACCCGTGTGCTTACTGTGCCCCTCTGCCTGAAATGTCCTTCCCCTAGAGCCTCATGGATGACTCATCTTTGCATTGAGATAAGACTGAAAAGTCACCACCCCAGAGAACCCTCTCTGAGACCTCAGCTGAGGTAGCCACTGTTCTACTCTCTCTACTCTTCAGAGTATTTGTCACTGGCTGACTTGTTTAATCATTTGTAAATGACTATAGGTAGGACAGCCTGTGTTAAGAACTCTGCCACACACCAGCTGTGTGACCTTGGGCAAGTTTCTTCTGGACCTTGTTTTTCTCAGCTGTAAAATGAATAAAATAACAGCAGGGACTATCTAATGGGCTTATTGGGAAGATTAAATGAATTTAAATATAAAAATAATTTGAACATGACTTGACCCGAGGGGAGTGCTCAGTAAATGTCTGATGAGTGAGTGACAGAATGACTCCTTCCTTCTGTCATCAGGCAGGCAGGCTGGCACAATGGAAGACACCTGCCTCACTCATCTGGGCAACTCACTGCCCTTTGACAGGGCTCCCTCCCCTGCTGCAGTTTCCTTGAGCCAGGAGAGGCAATAGGTGAAGGAGATTTGGCCTCACCCAACAGCCGTCTGAGTCCAAAGCCAAGCCAGCTTTCCAGGAGATAAAGTGGAGACACTTCGCCAGACTTCTGTTATCTGAGCAGAGATGCAGCCAAGGCAGCCCTGCCAGGGCTGTTATCGCAGAGTGCACATCACCCCCAGGAATTTGAGGCCCAGATCTGGCTGAAACACAGTTGGAGGAAGTTCCAAGCCGATAAGTCTCAGTCAGAATGCTCAGAGTGGGCAGCAAAGTTATTCACATCAGTGACAATCTCACCAGCTCCCTAGGCATTGTGGCGCCAGGGCTGGCAAGCATGAGGCTCACCTGCACCACCTGGCAGCCAGCATGGGAAAGAGAAATCTCCTTGGGCTTCTTGAGTCTGCATCCTCACTGGATAGCCTTGGGAAGGTCACTGCACCACCCCTGGCGTCTGAGAAATGACAGTAACCATCATAATAACCCCATACAACAATAACATGGGGTTTTGAAGCAGGGACTCTGTAAGCAGATGCCTTTGGTTTAAAGCCACATCCCCCCCGGGTGACAATCAGCAGGTGGCTTCAGTTCTTTGGCCTCAGTGGCCTCCTCTGTAAAATAGTTTCTGCCTCATAGGATTGTTCTGAAGATGTTTAGAGCAGAGTCTGGCACATCACAAGCCCTTGATTAAATATATGTTGCTGTTGTTGTTGTTGTTTGTTGTTGTTAACTGCACGCAGACTAAACCAAGTCGAACCAGCAGAAGGACCCAAAGTCTCCCTGCACTCCTGGGAGCAGATGGCATGGAGGCTGTCCACTCCTTGAATGGTGGTCCCAGACTCCCCCCCCAGAACTGCTTCTGCTGCTTCCTCTGAGGGCTGACAGGACATCTTTTCCTCGAAGAGTGGGCTCTACACTGGGGCCTGCTTCCTCATAGTGCTTGCCTCCCATTGAGCATCTGTTGCTGGCACAGTGACTGGGCAGCCTGGGGCAACTGTCTGTGGAAGCTGGAAAAGTGAGTGTCTGGACCCAGCAAGACTCTAGAATATTCCACAAATATGGAAAAGATATTCCAAGATGATGGACAGTGGTTTTCAGGCACTACCTGCCTGAACATCCTGCTACTCAACAAAAAACCCAGACCCAAGCTGTAGAATGTGGCAGTCCTTTAGAATCATATGGGATTTTTTTTTTTTTAATACCAGCATCCACACTGTACTTCAAAACAATTAAAGCTGAGTCTCCAGGGGGTGCAGGTAGGCATTAGTATTTTCTTAAGATTTTATTTATTTATTTTTAGAGAGAGGGGAAGGGAAGGAGAAAGGAAGGGAGAGAAACATCAATGTATGGTTGCCTCTCATGCATCCCCTGCTGGGGACCCGGCCTGCAACCCAGGCATGTGCCTTGACTGGGAATCGAACCTTGACCCTTTGGTTCACTGGCTTGCACTTAATCCATTGAGCTACACCAGCCAGGGTGGCATTAGTATTTTGTTAAAGTCTCAGTTGACTGTAAGGTGCTGCCAAGTTTGGAAAACACTTCTTCAAGGTGTCCCTCTGTCCTTCCAGCTGTGTCCCTCCCCAAGGAGTGAGGAATCTGTGAGACCAAGACCATGTGCCTACCTGGAGCTCATGATACCTCATGCTAGTCCTGGATTCCCTACTATGGAGAAAAAAGGGGTCTATAATGAATATGGCAAGCTCAGTGCCTGAAAGCAATCTCACAGGGTGATCTGATCATAAATTCCAAGTTGGGCAGGTCATGGTGGATAGTCACAACCCAGGCATATAACTTCTTTAGTAAAGTCTTATCTTTGCCTTACGCAAGCCTCATCCGTTGTTTCTATGGATCTAGGTTAACACATACTTAAAATGCCTCTTTTTCAGATCCCTCACAACCACTACCACCCTCAAAAGAGCACACAATCTCATTAACTATCCTGTATTCCAGTTCCTACTGTGCTTTCTCCCACCTCCATGTAGTCTTAGTTACCTCCTAAATTCTGAATATGTGAAAGAAACAGCAAACTGTCATTGTGAGAAGTATTTGAGACCTTGTTCCCTGGCATGTGTCATCTGTTTAGCTCAAATAAACTCCTAAAAATTCTCTATAGGTTTGGACATTTCTTATGTTCCTTAAATTGACACTGCTCAGACTGCCCTGATCCCCAGGGACTACGCAGTCCGCTTTTCCTTCCTTCCTTCCTCCCTCCCTTCCTTCCTTCCTTCCTTCCTTCCTTCCTTCCTTCCTTCCTTCCTTCCTTCCTCCCTTCTCAGGAGTGGGCTGCACCACCAGTGGACAAACCCCAGGCCTAAGGAGTGGCCAAGGACAACTCCTGGCTAGTGGTGTGAGTGAGTGCTGTGCTCAGACATGCGGGCACACAGTCCTTGGAACCAAGTTCTGGCCCTCTCTGTTCTGAACCCCACCTGCCTCTCCAGCCTCTGTATCCGCACATACTCCCATCCTTACCTGCCAGCATCCTACTCTTCAACCCAATGAGAAGCTGATTATATACCAGGAACTTCCCACCTCCCTGCCTTTCCACCCACCCTGAATGCTCTTCCACCTGGGCAGAAACTACCTGTCACCCCCTCTCTTTGTGTCAGAACCATAATTAAAGAAACCTTACACAGACCCATCACTGCCTGGCTAGAGATTTCATTCCCAGTCTCTCTGGAAGCCAGATAAGGCAGCAAAAGTTTATGGCCATTGAATGGGAGCAGAAGTGATATACTCTGCCCTTGGCTTTCCCCTTCCCACTGGCTAAAGCAAGGACCTGGTGGTGGGCATGGAGCTGGAGCAGCCACCTTGTACACATTGGGTGGGAGGAGTCCCTGATTATCACAGAACCATCATACTTCACCTGGACCTGCACATGAAAGAGAAATAAACTTTCAAATATGCTAAGCCATCATCCTAATTTAGGGTCCCTTTGTTATAGCAGCTTAAACTATACCTAACTATTAAACACTATCCCACTTCAGTAGCTAGCTCAAATGTTCTAAGAAGCCATAGTACATTGTGTGCACCCCTCTGCACAGGAATTCAGAGTTTAGAGCCCTCAAGAAGACTAGTGCACTCTACACCTGAGGTTTCTACCCATCCTTGTCCCCTGCTGCAGCAATCAGCCCCTGAGTTGCCTCCGTAGAAACTTCTCTCCATTCTGGGTGCATGTGGTTCCTTCGATGGAGCTTATCCTCTCCTCCTCCTGGGTGGGCACTTGGTTCAGTTGTGGCCTGCTAGAATATTCCATCCAGGGAAGGGCTTGTGACTCAAGGGAGGGGACATCTTTATTTAAGGACCACTCTTCTTACTGCATTGCCCAGCTGTGGATGTGAACCGTGACATGTAGGCCACCTCTCATGCAAACCTGCTGAGAATGAAGCCAACTCAGAGGAAAGCAGGGCTCAGAGAAAGGGAGGAGGAGAAGAATGAGGAGGAGAAAAATGAGGAGGAGGAGAAATCAAGAGAGAGATTTCTGATGATGTAACATTTAAACACCTGATTATAGCTTGGCGGGAAGCCACCCCACCCCTGTATTTTTCAGTTACAAGGGTCAGTAAATTCCCTCTGGGGCTATAGCCAATTTGAGCTGATTTTTAAATTTATACCCAAGAGTCTTTGCTAATTTGTTCATTGATGCAACATTACCTACCAAGTCTGGAGCCTGCACTTCCAGGCCCTCTTTGGACACTGAGGTTAGCTATTTCATGATGCCCAGACCCTCCCCAAAAGTAATTTGCCTTAAATAAATGGGACAATGATGGGAATGAAGAATGAACTCTTGTTTGTTCCATACACTGTGTGCCAAAGCATTTTAGTAGGCACCCTACTACATTAATCCATTTAATTCTCAAAATAATCCTAGAAGGTGCTAGATATTATTACCCCATTTTACAGCCAAAGAAACTGAGGTTCAGTGGCATAGAGGGCTCCAGCCCAGAGCAGTGTGCCTGCAGGGTCTGCACACTTTTCCCTGCCCTTGCAGCAGAAGGAGTGGAGCACACTGTAGGAGGCGGTGGGTTCCCCATCCCCAGGGTTTGTAAACAGGGACTGGGAAACCCCTTGGCAGATGGTTGGAGGGGCTGAAGTACATTGAAAGGGGTGTATGAAGAGAGGAGGTAGGAGGAATTACAATTTTTTCACATTGGGGCTTCTCTACACTCTCCCAAGCTGTCTGCTTATTCTGGGAGAGCTGCCCAGCCTGATGCCTCCCATCTGGGAATGATTAGCTCCTACCTTCTAAAACCCAGCACATTTGTGACTCACCCCCAACCTATCCCTGACTTGGTGTGATGAAATTTCTGGCAGTTCAGAAAAGTTCTGGTCACCCTGGATAAGACTTGGCCCAGCCTTGCTGCTCAGTCCAGCTTTCCTGGAAGGGGGGAAAGCAAGGGGGTCAGGGGTGCTGAGCTGAGGGGCTGGAACCTCCCTAGTGGGCTGGAAAATTAGGCTGAAGGGTCTCAGAGCCCCTTCCCCACTGAACATCCCAGAGAAGGAAAGAATCTGCTTACACCACACACTGAAGCCCTAAAGAGCTGAAAGGGGCCCCTCGGACAGCAATGGCAGCCCAGAAACAGGAGGCCTCATCCCAGCAAACCTCTTGCCTACTCCGAGCCTTGGTTTTCCCTTCTGTGAAATGGGAGAGGCTATCACTGATTTTAATAAATAAGTTAGGAAATACAATAATGAAACATTCAACATCAGCAAATCTACATTCACAAGAGAATCTCTTATAACTATTTCTGTCCTGTATGTATTTATGTATGCTCACAATGAAATTCTAATGAACATTTTTCTGCTACATTTTTATGAGATATATATTGGCAATTTTCTACATCAAAACATATATCTACATAGTAACAGTCAATAGCTCTCCAGTCTCTCACTGTCTGCTAGAATAGCAGTTTATTTAGCTGATCCTCCATTGATCATTTTCTAATTTCTTTGGTATAAAAAATGACTTGAAGAATATCTTTGAATCAATATTTTTAGGTACCTGTCTACTTTCAAGAAGTTGCAAGGACAAAGGGCCTGTGCATTTTTAAATGCTTTTTAGCAGGGCCCCCAGAAAGTTGCACAAATCACCTCCCATCAGGAATAAGTGCGAGGGCATGTTTCTCACGCAGTGACCACACCACCGGGGCCCATAGCCTTCCTAATTTTAGTCAATCTGTTAGGTGAAGATGGTGTCCATTATTTGAAGTTGATTGTACTTTTAAGTGTTTATTAGCTGTATGTTTCTCCTGAGAACTCAATGTACATGATCTTCACTCATTTTTACTATTGAGGTGTTCCTCGTTCTTTTAATAATTTTAAACAGTTCTTTGTGTAGTAGGACTGTTGGCCTTTTTGTCTAAGTACATGCTGTGGATACCTCCATTTTAACTTTGGTTTAGGTATCTGTTTTATGTATTTTTTTGTGGGTTTTATTTACATAAAACTTACAAACTTTGATGTAGAAAAACTCTCCAGTATTTTTCTTTGTACTTAGACTTTTCCCATTCTGAGATAGACATAGTAACCTACATACATATTTTCTTCCAGCTCTTTTTTCATTCATTTTTCTTTCATTCATTCATCCATCCTTCATTTGTTGTTGCCCTTGAATTCAACCCCAAGCCTTCTGGCTACCCCATCACACACAGTTGGTGACTGGGTCTTCAGCACATTGCCTTGTTGTGGGGAAGGAATTTACAGTAATTTCTGAAAGCTTCCCCTTCTAGGAATGTAGGAAGGGAAAATACATTCCTGTTTAAAAAACAAACTTTGGCCTCTGAGGCTCAAAATAACCTCTGGTTACCTGGCAAGGCTACACCCACCTAGTCCTGGACTATTGAGGATTTTAGGATAACGATGATTATGGTGGCGTGAGAATAATGCAGCACTCAGATCTGCTCCAGGCAGCCTGCACGGGTGGCTGTCCCCGCCTCTAGACCTGCCACCTCAAGCTCAGCCTCTCCCCCTCCACTCCCCACCCGCCAAGAACAGAGCACAATGGCTGCTGCCGCCCTAAGAAACATCCAAACCTGCAGAAAATTTTTGTGAGTTTATTTGAGCGAAACTAATGACATATGCTGAGGAGTAGGATCTCAAACACTCTGGAGAATAACAGTTTTGCAGTTTATTTTGTGCATTTGGAATTAAGCAGGGACTGCACGAGGGTGGGAGAAAGTGAGATCGGATTATAGGATAGTTAAGATTTTGTATTAAATACTGGTCTTGCACACTTTAAACCGTATTATTAGAAGGAGGGGTCTGAAAGGGAGCATTTCAAAGGTGTGTTAACCTAGGTGCTCAGAAACAATGGGCAAGGTTTAGCTTAAGGCAAAGATAAGATTTTTAGTAAAGAAGTTATCTGCCTAGGAGGTGAATACTCACCATGACCTGCCCAGTTAGGAATTTATTAACGGATCACCCTGGGAGGTTAGTTTCCATAGGACACCCTTCTGCCCCACCCTTCCCACCCACAATGCTAATGACATTGCAGAGAGCCCCAGGACTCTTCAGCAGAAATGTGGCTGAGGGCCCCCTGTAGTCCAGGCTGAAGGTTTTTGGAATTGTGCCACATTCTGAGACTCTTCCTCCCCAATCCTCCCTCCTTCACCTTCTCCTGTCACAATTGTGTCTGAGCTGCACTGGTCTGAATTTCTCCCCGCCTCCTCCTGTTCCCTCCCCCAAGGATTTCCGTGCATACCTAATCCCATCTTGGCAAAATTAGTTGGGGCTTCTTGACAGACCCAAACTACTGCAATGATGAAGATATTAACTAAAGCCCTGCAGGGTAGCTCAATTGGTTAGAGTCATTCTGATACGCCAAGGTTGTAAATTCAATCCCTGGTCTGGGCACATACAAGAATCAAGCAATGAATGCATAAATAAGTGGAACAACAAACTGAATCTCTTGCTCTCCTCTCTCTCTTTCTCTAAAACATCAATAAATAAAACAATGTAAAAAGATAGTAACTAAAATAGTTACTCTGCTCCACAGCTTATAAAGCTATGGTGCAACCATCTCTCTTGCATCCCTTTCTACCATAATGGAGGTTAAATACTGTGTGGCCCACTTTACAGTCGAGAAAACTGAGCTTAGCTTGGGTCCAAACCCACGCTCTCTCTGCTTCTCTAGGCAGCTTGTGTGAGTTCCGTGCCCCCTACCCTGCCCCACACCCAACTCTTCAGCACAGGCCTCTCAGTCCAAAGCATTTGCCCCTGGGCCACAGCTCAGTAGGCTGTATTTTTTCATCAAACTCTGAGACCCTTGGTCCCCACTGGGCTATAGCAATACCAGGGGATGGAGCCCAGAACTCCTTGCCCTGCATGGAATGGGCCCAGGTCCCTCTGCGAGAGCTGAACCCGGAGGAAGGAACCAGGAACTCCGCTTTGGGGTTGGGGGCAGTACCTTCCATTCCTGGGCCACTCTATATGTTGAGAGAAAAGTCTTCTTCACACAGAGAGGTGACTCTCTTCTTGGGTTTTGGCCCTGCCCTTTGGCCCTGCAGACCACCCTGCTCCTCCTCAGTCAGGGGCCCCATGGTTGCTCTTTTCCAGGCTGGCCCTCCCCAGCTCCTCCAGGGCCCTGTAGAAAATTCAATCTGTCTCTGTCCCAGGGCTGGGCTGGGACTGAGCACATGGCCTTGGGGCAGTGAGCACAGTCCAGAGAGAAGTTTCATCTTCTGTGTTCCAACCTTAACTTCAGGTAATGTGACCCAGGCTGGAGTTAGTTCTTTGGGGTGACTGCACTCAAGCACCAGCACACACTGGTTCTAGGGTCCCTCAGCTGTCCGCTGAACATGCAGAGCTGCTAGTCTGTGCTAACCCACCCATGGGCAGGCTGGCCCATCTGTTTGGGCAGCTGCGCTGAGTTGCCCTCTGGTCTCTTTCCAGCCCATCCAGCTCTCCCTGGCGCCTACCTCAGCCTCTTCTTCCTTCTAGCCTCTTCGCCAAAGCCCTGATAAGGGCAGCTGGTGGAAACCCACACCCTCTGCAGCACACCAACCAGCTAGCTTCAGCCCCAGAAAGCAGAGACGTTTCCCAGTGAGGTGTGTCCTTATCCTACATCACCATCTGTTCAGCCCCAGTCTCCTGACATGCTCAGAATATGGGTTCAGGCTGGGCTCCACACCCCTGATCTCCTCTCACCCTGACCCTTGTTGGAACATGAACTCTGTGCCCGTCCATGATCCACTCATCCATGCAGGGATGATGTGGTGACAAGCACAGACTCTGGATCCAAGCTGTGTTTGCATGTTAGCTTTGCCACTTACTAGCCATGTGACCTGAGGGAAGTCCCCTCTCTGTGTCTCAGTGTTCCCAGCTATAAAATAACAGTCAACCTCAACATGCAATTGTGAGGGCTTAGTGAGCTAATATATGGAAAGTGCTTAGGGAGCTGCTTGTACAGGCCAAGTTCTCAATGAATTTTAGCTAATATTACTCACTCAATAAATATTTTCTGGACACCCAAGGTGGGCCAGGCACTGTGCAACCCACTGGGGGTCCAGCAGGAGGGCAGAGTCAAGGGCGGAGTCACCCCCGCAGGGAGCCCACAGTCTAACAGGGGACAGATACAACTTGAAAGCGAACAGTAAGAACTGCCTCGAAGAGAAGGTGCAGGAATGCAACACGGTGCAGCGGTCAGCCTATGGAGGCCAGAGCGAATGCCTGAGTTCTGTCCGCGTGATGGCTGCAGGAGGCTCCTAACTTCCCTGGGCCTCATTTCCTCCTCTATAAATAGGGATAACAGTGCTTATCTCATTGGGTTTCATGAGGGATAAATGAGTAACAGATGGGAAGGAATTTTGTAGGGTCTGATGCGGTGTAAATTCTCAAGGAAAGTTAAGTTAGTGATATGGAAGCTAAGGAATCCTCTGAAGAAAAATTAAAGCAAAGAGAGGACTTGGGAGACCCCGTGGGCTGCAGGAAGAATTTGGTGTTTATTCTGAGAGCTATTGTAGGATTTTTTAACAGAGGAGGCTGGTACTATAGAGTCCAGGTGCAGTTAATGGAATTCTGACCAGTGTGGCTGCATGGGGAAGTGATAGAGTTGGAGATTCTGAGCAGAGAGACTATGCAGGCTGGTATGATGTGGGGAGCCAGGGAGAGGGAGGGGCAAGGATGACTCTCTGGTTTCTGGGTCAGAAGGTGTTACTGATGAGTTGGGAAGGAGAGCTGGTCTGCGCTTTCTGCTGTAAGTCACAGTAAACTTGATACAAAGATCCTTAAGGGAAATATTGAATTCCAGAATGAGAGAGTAGAGAGGTTGACTACAGGCATAGCTGGATCTAGGTGTTCAAATGTCTCCAGGAACAAGTTTCTCCCCTCTTGTCCCTCAGCTCTCTTCCTCTCTTCTCCATTTTCCATTGAAAGCACCTCTTCTGTGACCAAAATTCTCAGCAGCTCCAGCCCAGAAACCCTTCAAGTCCAGACAAAATGAAACACTAGCCCACTAATCTTAAAGTTCTTTCCCACTGGAAGGGCTTAAGTCATTGCAGCTAGGCGAATAGGCTGGCTGATTGGCCTAGGCCAGGTTGTCTGCTCTTCTGAAAGCCCAAGGGGGTGGGGTGAACCTCTAAATGGAAACTGGGGGCTGTCGACAGATGCTAGAGAGAAATCTGCGGATGTTCCTGAAGGAGTTAGTTAGTAGACCTGCGTTTGAAGTCAATTTCTTCTATACTAGATTCCCGTATTGCCAGATAATAGCACACATTTTGAAAACACGTTCTCTGTTAAATCCCCAACAGGCCCAAGGGCACTTCATCAGCTTTGTCGGTGACTGGCCCTCAGGTGAAGAAACTCTAGCCGGTCCAGCCAATGAGAACTCAAAGATTCCCAAATCTCACAATGTCATTGACTCACAGAGGCCAGACAAACAAACGTGGGTCTGATGGGAAAGTCGTTGCCTGGGGTTGGTGACTAATACAACAAGCAGGTTACACCCATTGCAAAAATGTTAAGCCGCAGAGAATGAGACAGGAGCCCAGTGCTTGATTCCAGTTCTGTGAAAATAGCAGAAAGTGAGTCTGTGAAAGACAAAGGGTGCAAGATCTAGAAATCCGCCGTTTCCTTAAAAGCAGGACCGACCACCTCTGTACGCATCCCCAAACTGTTATTTAATGTGTGCCGTTTTTGAACTCGGTATAAGCAGACATCCCCTAAACATTCCCATTGCATTGATGAGGAGCATGTATGTCAGTGCCTGCAGCTGCTCTTGTCCCTCTCGGACTGACTGACTCAACGTACCAATCCATCCATTCTCTTGTCCATGGAGATTTAAGTTGTTTTCTGTTTTTTTGTTTTTTTTTTCCTATTACAAATAATGCTGCTGCAACTATCCTTGCACCAGTCTCCCAGCGACATTTGTACTAGCCCTCTAGGAAGAACGTCCAGGAGTGGGAGTGCTGAGTCATGGGGTGTGCACACACTCAAGCCGACCAGCTCATGCCAAGTTGTTATTTCAGAGTGTCCGTACCAATGTGCAGTCCCCTCCAGCTGCTGGTGAAGACTGTATCTGTTCGCTAACCCTTGTTGAGGCACACAACAGACAGATGGACAGAGGCCAGGTAGGGCTGTCAGAGCACATAAATGTGTTTGTGTGGTTTCAATTTAATGTCCCTTGTCTCTAATGAGGATAAGCTGGACATATGTTTATCAGCTATCTACATTTCCTCTTTTGTGAATTTCTGCTCATGTCTCCCTGCCCCCTTGTTTTTTAATTCACAACCACTGACTTCTTTTTTTTAAAGATTTTATTTATTTATTTATTTTTAAGGAGGGGGAAGGGAGGGACAAACAGAGGGAGAGAAACATCGATGATGTGTGAGCAGACATCGATCGTATATAACCGGCAACCTTTGGTTTGCAGAATGATGCCCAACCCACTGAGTCACACCAGGCAGGGCCCAATCACTTATTTTTAAAGCACGGTCTGGCTCTGTGACTCTCTGCCTTTAAGCCCTTTCATGGCTCTATGGGGGCCTCAGAGCAAAACCCACACCTGATGGCCTGGCCAGCAAGGTCCTACAGTAGTTTGGCTCTAGTCTATATCTCCATTCTCAATAGGAGCATTTCCTGACTCCTCTCACATTCTCCCCTCCTCTCAGCTCCTCCAGGGCTTCCTCCACTTGCTTGCTTACATCTGCTCTGTGCAACCTTCAGCTCCTGCTTGTGCTGTGGCACTTGCCAGCAAAACCCTCCTTCTCCCCACTGAGCCTGTATCCTTGCCTGGCTGCTTCCTTCTTTCTTTTCTTCCTTCCTTCCTTCCTTCCTTCCTTCCTTCCTTCCTTCCTTCCTTCCTTCCTTCCTTCCTTCCTTCCTTCCTCTCTCTCTCTCTCTCTCTCTCTCTCTCTCTCTCTCTCTTAATTTTATTTTATTGAATTTATTGGAGTGACACCGGTTAATAAAATTATATTAAGTTTCAAGGGTAGAGTTCTATAATCCATCATCTGTGTATTGTGGCTACTTCTTTCTCAGCCTTCAGATCTCAGCTAAAATGTTGCTTTCTCCAGGGAGACCTCCTGGCTTCTTCCCACCCAGACTGCAGGGCTACAGTGCCTGGGTACTCTGTCTCAGGGCATTGCTCCTATACCATAATTGTATGCAGGCTCATCAAGTCTTTGCCACTGGACAAAATCCATGAGGAACAAGACCATGAATGTTTTGCTCACACTTATTGTATATTCCTTGTAATTGGGAATGTGGCTGCACAGTTACCTCTCCAAAACTCTCTATGGAAGGGTGGGAAGGACAAACAGATGGACAGGGGCCAGGAAGGGCTGTTAGTGCACATAATAAGATTTCTGAGATCACCTCCCAAATAAACTCTTTGACTAACACAGACCCTGGGAACACTAGGAATTGACATTAGGGTGGAAGATGAGGGAGCACACTGTATTGGGAGTCAGGGAGCTGGGTTCTAGTCCTGCCTCCACTGCAGACATACTAAGATCTCTGGACAAGTCTCCTGTCCTTTCTGTTTTCCCCATCTAACAGAGGGGAGCCTTGGCCTTCTTCACTTTGCAAATAGTGCCCTGTAAGGCCAGCCTGAGGTCTGACCACAATTCAGGCCCAACAAGCAGGCAGACCCCTAATCAAACAAAGGGGCCTTGTTCCCCAAGGCTCTTTCATGGGAACTTCTCCTGCAATAGCTTGGCTCCAGCTGAACAAAACAATATGCCAACATGTAGGAGGAAGGGTGGTAGGAGGATTGGGCAGACAGCATCCCAGTACTCCTCTCAATGTCCAGGCTGCAACCAAATGCCAGATGCCAGGGATTCACTCTGAGGAATATTCTACTACTGCCCCTGCCCCCATCCCCACCCAGCTGCAGCAGGCCTTCATCTGAGTTTCTCACAGGGCTGAGGGAGGCAGCTGAAGCATTTTGCCTTCTTGCCTCACGCAAGGCTCATGTCAGCCCCCAGACAAGCATTGTCACCAGGTCCATTTAACAGGTGAGAAACTTGAGAGGCTTGGAGGTTATGGTCATGAGTCCTCAGACTCAGCCAGGAGAGCCAGAGGCTGGACCACATACAGGCAGCCTGACTCTACTACTGCGCTGGTCTGAGCCTTCCCACCTGGGACCATACCACAGTGCCTCCAGAGTTCTCAAGAGTTAGAGGTGGGATTCTTTTTTCGCCAAACCTCACCCTGGCTTTTCCATGAAATGATAGGTTTCAGTGCAGCCTTCCCTCAGCAAATCTGAAATTGGACGGGGACAGATGTCATCACCTGGCCTGGAGAGCTTCAAGGGGAGGAGCAGGCCTCCATGCCACTCTACTTTGCATCTAGAAATCTACTGAGCACGTACCCATGGCTGTCCACCCACGTATGCCAGCAGCAGAAGATGTTCTGTAGAGAATCTGGTTTCGGTCCCCACCCTGCTACCTGCAAGCTGTGTGCCACAGGGCAATTGGCTCACCTTTTGAAGCTGTCTGTGAACTGTGCATGAGGCCTATGGGTAGGCCAGAAGAACACAGTGCATGTCAACAACCTACATGTCCCCACTGGTGACTCAGTGAACACACACTTCCCCTGCCTCACTCACTCTGTGCTTTCTTTCATCACCTCCCGAATAAACTCTTGGCACCCAAATCCTTGCCCTAGGTTGACTTTTATGTCCCTAAATGTCTAAATAAGAGGAAATGATGGGGGGTGCGGGATTTTCCTTATCTGGGAATTGAGAGTCCAGGAAACCAATTCCTGATTAACCTGATTAACACTCCTTGCCCAAGACCACAGCAGCAGGGAATCTTGCTGGGGGCAGGAACTGAGCAGATGGGATGGGGTCCAGCTGGGGCCAGGTGTCCCAGGTCATGGCCCTCTGCACAGGGGCCTCTCCCTAGCAGCATTTCCTGAAGAATCACACCTGCCTAAAAAATGAGCTGTTGGGGGTGGAAATCACACCAAGGACACTGCTGACATCATGATGTGCCAGGGCAGCCCAGGAGACTATGGAGACTGATAGCGAGAGGGCAGTAGAGTCTGATGCTAGCCTCTTCCCTGCAACCTCTGCCTCCCCATACTGGATGCAAAAGAGGCACAGAGAGCAGGGTAAGACAAGCTACACCCTTTCCACCCCGTCCCTGGGCAATGGACCACTTCCAACGCTGGGAGCGAAGGGGAGAGAATTCATAGTCCGCAGTGGCCCCAATGCTTTGGGATTTGTCAGAAATGGCTATCAGAGAATAGTAGGGTCCACAGAGCCTGAGGGATAGCACCCATAGAAAGAGAAGAAAACTGCTTACCCTTTGTCCTCCCAGCAAGTCCACGCTATTCAAGTGGCACTTGAATTGGGAAGCTGTGCTGCATAAAGTAAGAATGCAGGTTTATGGGGAAGGGCTCCCAGCCCCATCCAGCACACCAAGGCCCCACCCGCTATGCACACTGAGGGGTCTCCACCTATTTCATGACTTTGCCAGCAGACATCAATCTCCAGGTCACCCCAGGCTGTACAAGTGAGCTAATGCCCAGCCAGGGCCCAAGAAGCTCTTCCCTCAGGCCTGGCAAGCTTAGATGGCTGAGCTGGTGAGCAGAGGCAGGGTGCTGGGTCGGGGTGGGGTGGAGGGGAGGCTGAGAAATAGAACATTTTCCCCAATGTTTTCCCTATGAGAAAGGAAAAGCACAGACCAATCTCATCCAGGGACACAGATCAAACATCCTAAATAAATATGAACAAACCAAACTCAGCCATCTCTAAAAGATAATGCATCACGTATAAATACGATTTATCCAGAAATGTACCTTTGGCTTAACTCTGGAAGGGCAAGTCATTTGGCTCACCACATAAGCAAACAAAGGGAGAAAAACCATTCAATCATCTGAATAGGTATTAAAAAAATGTTTGATGAAGCCAACCTGTCATTTAAATACCAATTCCCTCTTGCAGACAAGTGTTCCTCAGAACCTCCTGCGCCGGACCCGCTGCGCACTGAGCTCACAGAGTAGGACAGGGTCCCTGCCCTCATGGAACTGAACGCACCAAACCATCATCTTTTTGCAGAGGTAGCTTTCCCGGAGGTTGGAGGGCAGGCGGGATCAGCCCTGGTGCCACCACACCAACTGCTACAGCCTGCCTTTCCCCTTCCTCCGTGAACACCTTTGCAATTAAAATTTTTATTTTTGATTATAGTTGATATTCAATATTATTTTATAATAGTTTCAGGTGGATAGCATAGTAGTTAGGCTTTTATATAATTTACAGAGTGATCCCCCTGATGAATCTAGTGCCCACCTGGCACCACACATAGTTATTACAGTATTACTGACTAGATTCCCTGTGCTGAACTTGACATCCCTGTGACTATTCTGTGATTGCCAAGTAGTGCTTTTTTCACTCAACTCCCCAAAACCCTTTCCCATCTGGCAACAATCACTTTGTTCTCTGTATCTACGAATCTGTTTCTTACTTGTTTGTTGGCTTTTGTTCTTTAGATTCCACATATAAGTGAGATGATGCAATATGATATTTATTGTTCTCTGTATGACATTTCACTTAGAAAAGTACCTTCTAGGTCCATCCATGTAGCGTAAATAGTAAGATTTTTTTCTTTTTTTATGGCTAAGAAATATTTTATTGTATATATGTACCACCTCTTCTCTACCCAATCATCTATCAATGGATACATTGCTTTCATAGCTCGGCTATTACAAATAATGCTGCAATGAACATAAGGGTGGATTTATCTTTTTGAATTAATGGTTTGAATTTCTTCAGGTAAATACCCAGAGTGGAATTGCTGGGATGTATGGTAGCTGTATTTTTAATTTTTTGAAGAAATTCCATACTGTTTTACGTAATGGCTGCACCAATTTCCATTCCTACCAACAATGAACAAACATTCTCTTTTCTCCACATCCAGGCCAACACTTGTGTGAGGTGGTATGTCGTGGTGTTTTTTTGTTTGTTTGTTTGTTTTTACAATTTTATTTATTTTTATTTTTAGAGAGAAGGAAGGGAGGGAGAAAGAGAGGGAGAGAAACATCAATATATGGTTGCCTGTCACGTGCCCCCACTGGGGACCTGGCCTGCAACCCAGGCATGTGCCCTGACTGGGAATCGAACCAGCGACCCCTTGGTTTGCAGCCCGTGTTCAATCCACTGAGCTACACCAGCCAGGGCTGTCATAGTGGTTTTAATCTGCATTTCTCTGGTGATTAGTGATGCTGAGCATCTTTTCATGTGTCTATTGGTCATCTGTATGTCCTTTTTGAAGAAATGTCTATTCAGGTCCTCTGCTGATTTTTAATCGGATTGTTTGTTTTTATGTTGTTCAGCTATTTAGTGTTTACATATGAGGGGCTTTTTTAAAGATTTTATTTATTTATTTTTAGAGAGAGGGGATGAGGGGGTGAAAAAGAGGGAGAGAAACATTGAGGTTGCCTCTCACATGCCTCCAACTGGGGACCTGGCCCCCAACCCAGGCATGTGCCCTGACTGGAAATCAGTCTGGTGACCTTTCAGTTTGCAGGCCTGTACTCAATCCACTGAGCCACACCAACCAGGGCCAAGATATGAGGTCTTTATAAATTTTGGATATTAACCCCGTATGAGATATATCATTGGTGAATATATTCTTCCAATCAGTAGGTAGTCTTTTGGTGTTGTTGATGGTTTCTTTTGCTTAGTAAAAAAAAAAAATTTAGTTTGATGTAGTGCCATTTATTTATTTTTTCATTTCTTTCCTTTGCCTGAGGAGATATAGCAGAAAAAATATTACTGAGAGCAATAGACAGAGAGTTTACTGCCTATGTTTCCTTCTAGGGGTTTTGCAATTTCAGGTCTTAAATTTAAGTCTTGAGTCCATTTGACTTTATTCTTGCATATGGTGTAAGAAGGTGCTCTAATTTCTTTATTTCTCTTTCTCTCCCTCCCTCTCTCTTTTTGCATGTATCTATCTAGTTTTCCCAACACCATTTATATGATAGACTGTCTACCCCACTGTACATTCTTCCCTCCTTTGTCATAGATTAATTGACCATATAGGCCTGAATTTATTTCTGAGCTCTCTATTCTCTTCCGTTGATCTAAGTGTCTGTTTTTACGCCAGTACCATGCTGATTGGATTTCTATGGCCTGTAGTATAGTTTGATATCAGGTACCATGATATATCCAATTTTGTTCTGTCTCCAGACAGCAGTAGCTATTTGGGTCTTTTGTAGTTCCATATAAATTTTAGAATTCTTTGATATAGTTCGTGAAAAATGTCTTTGGTATTCTGATAGGGATTGCCTTAAATTTATAGATTGCTTTGGGTAGCATGGACATTTTAACAATGCTAATTCCTCCTATTCATTCGCACAGTATATGCTTCTGTTTATTTGCATCTATTTCAATTTCTTTCTTCAATGTCTTATAATTTTCCAAGTACAAATCTTTTACCTCCTTGGTTAAATTTATTTTAGGTATTTTATTTTTTTGATGCAATTGTAAATGGAATTGTTTTCTTAATTTCTCTCTGTGATAGTTCATTAGCTGTGTAAAGATGCAACTGATTTCTGAATATTAATTTTGTATCCTGCTACTTAACTAAAGTAATTTACCAGTTCTAATATTTTTTGGTGGATCTTTAGGGTTCTCTATATGTAGTATCATATCATCTGCAGATGATGACAGTTTTACTTCTTCCTTTCTATTTTGGATGCCTTTTATTTCTTCAACTTTTATGCCTGCTGTAACTAGAACTTTCAGTACTATGTTGAATAAGAGTAGTAAAAGTGGACATCCTTGTCTTGTTCCTGATCACGGGAAAAACATTTTTATATTTTCACTAGTAATACCATATTTTTCAGACTATAAGACATACTTTCTGCCCCCGCCCCCCCCAAATTTGGGAGGAATAATGATTGTTAATACTGCTGTTGAGTTCTGTTTACATTTACATTGGTGAAATACTATGTTATTTATGTTATTAAATATTTCACCACATTTTTTGCTTCAAAAATTTTTTCCCTATTTTCCTCCTCTAAAACCTAGATGCGTCTTATGGTCTGAAAAATACAGTATATGATGTTAGCTGTGGGTTTGTCCTATGTGGCCTTTATTACGTTGAGGTATGTTCCCTCTATTCTATTTTACTGAGAGTTTTTATCACAAATTGATGCTAGGTTTTCTCAAGTGCTTTTTCTATATCTGTTGATACAATCATATGTTTTTTGTCCTTCATTTTGTTCATGTGGTGTATCACTGTAATTGATTTGCAGACATTGTACCAACTTTGCATCTGAGGAATAAATGCCACTTGATTATGGTATATGATTTTTTAACGTATTTCTAAATTCAGTTTGCTAGTATTTTGTTGAGAATTTTTGCATCTGTGTTCATTAGAAATAGCTGCCTATGATTTTTTTAAATGTCCTTATCTGGGTTTGGAATCAGGCTAATG
Source organism: Anoura caudifer (assembly GCA_004027475.1). Lineage (NCBI taxonomy): Eukaryota > Metazoa > Chordata > Mammalia > Chiroptera > Phyllostomidae > Anoura > Anoura caudifer. The sequence goes on from PVKU01009731.1 coordinate 42,993, forward strand.
CTGGCTTCATAAATGAGCTTGGGAGCCTTTTCTCACCTTCAACTTTTTTGGAATAGCATGAGAAGAATAGGTGTTAATTTTTCTTTGACTGTTGGATAAAATTCACCTGAGGAAGCCATTTGGTTTAGGACTTGTGTTTGTTGTGAATTTTTGATTACTGATTTGATTTTGTTAGTGGTAATAGGTCTGTCTGAATTTTATGTTTCTTCTTGATTCAGTCTTGAAAGATTGTATTTTTCTAGGCATTTATCCATTTCTTCTGGGTTGCTCAATTTGTTGGCATATAATTTTTCACAGTATTTCCTTATAGTCTTTCATATTTCTGTGGTATCAATTATGAGTTCTCTTTCATTTGTGATTTTATTTATTTGGATTCTTTCTCTTTTTTTCTTGATGAATCTGGTTACAAGTTTATCAATTTTGTTTATCATTTCAAAGAAACAGCTTTTAAATTCATTGATCTTTTGTATAGTTTTTAAAGACTATATCATTTATTTCCACTCTGATCTTTATTATCTCATTCCTTCTGCTCACTTTGGGCTTTGCTTCTATTTTTTTCTAGATCCTCCAGGTGTAAGGTTAGATTGTTTATTTGAAATTTTTCTTGTTTCTTTAGGTAGGCTTGTATTGCTATAAATTTCCCTCCTAAGACTGCTTTTGCTGTGTCCCACAGAGTTTGAGTCACTGGGTTTTCAATTTCATTTGTGTTTAAGTATCTTTTTTAAATTATTTATTAATTACTGTATTATTATTTTTTCATTTTTTATTGTTGTTCAAGTACAGTTGTCTCCATTTTTCCCCCACCACTCTATCCCACACCAGCCATCCCCACCTCCCACCCTTGATCCTACCCCCTTTTGGCTTTGTTCATGTGTCCTTTATACATGTTCCTTGACACCCTTTCCCCCTCCCCCGCTCATTATCCCCTCTCACCTCCCCTTTGGTTACTGTCAGTTTGTTCTTAATTTCAATGTGTCTGGTTATATTTTGCTTGCTTGTTTGTTTTGTTGATTAGGTTCCACTTATAGGTGAGATCATATGGTATTTGTCTTTCACTGCCTGGCTTATTTCACTTAGCATGCTGCTCTCCAGATCCATCCAAGCTGTCGCAAAGGGTAGGAGCTCCTTCTTTCTTTCTGCTGATAGTATTCCATCATGTAAATGTACCACAGTTTTTTTAATCCACTCATGTACTGATGGGGTCTTGGGCAATTTCTAACACTTGGCTATTGTAAATAATGTTGCTATGAACACTGGGGTGCCTAGGTTCTTTTGAATTGATGTTTCAGAATTCTTAGGGTATAATCCCAGCAGTGGAATTGCTGGGTCAAAAGGCAGTGCCATTTTTAGTGTTTTGAGGAAATTACATACTGTTTTCACAGTGGTTGCATCAGTCTGCATTCCCACCAGCTGGGCACTAGGGTTCCCTTTTCTCCATAACAGCACTTATTTGTTGATTTGTTAATGATAGCCATTTGGACCAGTGTGAAGTTGTATCTTATTGTGGTTTTAATTTGCATCTCTCTGATGACTAGTGATGCTGAGCACCCTTTCATATGTCTATGGGTTCTCTGTATGTCCTCCTTGGAGAAGTGTCTGTTCAGGCCCTTTGCCCATATTTTAATTGGATTGTTTGTCTTCCAGGTGTGGAGTCGTGTGAGGAGTTCTTTATGTATTTTGGAGATCAAACCCTTGTCTGAGGTATCATTGGCAAATATATTTTCTCATATGGTTGGTTCTCTTTTAATTTTTCTGATGTTTTCTTTAGCCATGCAGAAGCTTTTTATTTTGATGAAGTCCCATCTGTTTATTCTTTCCTTTATGTCCCTTGCTCTAGGGTACATATTGGCAAAATTATTGCTGCATGGAACATCTGAGATTTCCCTGCCTATGTTTTCCTCTAGGACTTTCATGGTGTCGTGACTTATATTTAAGTCTTTTATCCATCCTGAGTTTATTTTTGTGTATGGTGTAAGTTGATGGTCGAATTTCATTTTTTTGCATGTAGCTGTCAGCATCTCCCAAAACCATGTTGAAGAGGCCATTTTTACTCTATTTTATGCTTCTCCCTCTCTGTCAAATATTAAATTATCATAGAGACATGGGTTTATTTCTGGGCTCTTTATTCTGTTCCATTGATCTATGTGACTGTTCTTATGCCGGTACCAGACTGTTTTGATTACTGTGGCCTTGTAACATAGTTTGATATTAGGTATTGTGATCCCTCCTAGTTTGTTGTTCTTTCTCAAAGTTGCTGTGGCTATTCAGGGTTGTTTATGGCTCCATATAAATTTTTGAAATGTTTATTCTATATCTGTGAAATATGTCATTGGTATTTTAATAGGTATTGCTTTGAATCTATAAATTGCTTTGGGTAGCATAGAAATTTTGATGATGTTAATTCTTCCAATCCCTAAACATGGTATATGCTTCCATTTGTTTGTATCTTCCTTATTTTGTTCTTCAGTGTTCTGAGTACAGGTCTTTTACATGCTTGGTATAGTTTATTCCTAGGTACTTTATTTTTCTTGTTGCTATAGCAAGTGGGATTTTTTTCCGATTTCTGTTTCTGATATTTCATCGTTGGTGTACAAAACTATGTTCCATTTCTGAATATTGACTTTATATCCTGCTCTTTTGCCAAATTCACTTATTAGGTCAAATAGTTTCTTGGTGGGGTCTATAGGATTTTCTATGAGTGTCTAGGTATCTTTTGATTTTCTCCTTGATCTCATTGATAATTCATTCATTGCTTAGTAGCATGTTATTTAGCCCCCATGTATTTATGTGTTTTCTGTTTTCTTCTTGTAACTGATTTTTAGTTTCATACCATTTTGGTTGGAGAAGATGCTTGATATGATTTTGATCTTCCTAAATTTGTTGAGACTTGTTTTATGGCCTATCTTGAAAAGCGTTTCATGTATGCTTGAAAAGAATGTATATTTTCATGCTTTGGGATGAAAATGCTCTAAAATTAATTAACTCATTTGGTCTAATGTGTCACTTAAGACTACTGTTTCCTTATTGATTTTCTGTCTGGATAATCTATCCATTGATGTCAATTAGGATATTAAAGTCTTCTACCATAACTGCATTACTATTATTCTCTATCTTTACGTTCATCAATATTTGCTATATTTATTTAGGTGCATAAATGTTTATGTGGGTTATATCCTCTTGCTGCATTGATTCCTTTATTGTTATGAAATGTCCCTCTTTGTCTCTTATTATAACCTTTGTTTTGAAGTCTATTTTGCCTGATATAAGTATTGCTACACCAACTTTTTTTGTTTCCATTTGCACAAACTATTATTTTTTCTTTTTACTTTCAGTCTGTGTGTGTCTTTTGATCTAAAGTCAATGTATGGGTGTTGTTTCTTGTCCATTCAACTACCCTATGTCTTTTGCTTAGAGTATTTAATCCATTTACATTTAAAGTAATTCTTAATAGATACATTGTTATTGCCATTTTATTATTTACATTATGTTCTTTTTTTCTCTTCTTCTTAAAGTAGTCCCTTAACATTGCTTGACATACTGATATGCTGATCATGAACTCCTTTAGCTTCTTCTTGTCTGGGAAGCTATCTGTCCTTTGATCATAAATGATGACCTGCTGGGTAGAGTAGTCTTGGTTGTTGTTCCTTGCTTTTCATTACTTTGAATATTTAGTGCCAATTCCTTTTGTTCTGAAAAGTTTCTGTTGAGAAATCAATTGAAAGTCTTATCAAAAATCACTTTTACATAGCTAACTGTTTTTTCTCTTGCTGCTTTTAAGATTTTCTCCTGTCTTTAAACTTTGGCATTTTGATTATGATGTGTCTTGGTGTAGACCTCTTTGGGTTTATATTGTTTGGGACTCTCTGCACTCCCTAGACTTGTATGTCTACTTTCTTTGCCAGTTTAGGGAAGTTTTCAATCATTATGTCTTCAATAGCTCCTCAATCCCTTGCGCTCTCTTTTCCTTCTGCTACCTCTATAACACAAATGTTGTTATGCTTGATATTTTCAGAGGTCCCTTAAACTACCTCATTTTTAAAATTCTTTGGTTTATTTTTGCTGCTCCAAATGGTGTTTTTTAGCTACTTTGTCTTCCAAATCAGTGATTTTATCCTCTGCTTCATCTAATCTGCTGTTGATTCCTTTTACTATAGTCTTCATTTAAGTTATTGTGCTCTTTGTTTCTGACCAGTTATTTTTTATGGTTTCTATGATCTTTTTTGATGCATAATATCTTTTTGTTGAAGTTCTCACCAAGTTCCTTGAGCATCCTTAAAAGCAATGTTTTGAACTTTGTATCTGAAAGATTGTTTGCCTCCATTTCATTTAGTTCCTTTTCTAGAGTTTCGTTCTTTTCTTTCATTTGGGCCATGTTTCTTTGTCTCCTCATTTTGGCAGCCTCCCCATGTTTGTTTCTATGTACTAGGTAGAGCTGCTTTGTCTCCCAGCCTTGGTAGAGTGGCCTTATGTAGTGGGTGACTTGTGGGGTCTTATGCCACAGCCTCCCTTGTCACCTGAGCCAAGCACTCCAGGAGTTTTCTTGTGTGGGTTTTAACTGCCTTCCTTGTGTAGTTGAGCCTTGATTGCTATTGATGTTTTACTGGGTGGGGTTGACCCTCAGGCTGACTGTCTGTGAGAGTTGGCCAGGACCACAGCACTCTGCAGAAGCTGACCCCATGGAGCAGGATTCACCCCAGTAGGCTCTGGTACCTGCTGAGATCTCCCTTTAGGTGTACCACTTGTGAAGTTCATTGGAAGGTGCTCTGTTGTTGTGCAAAGCTGGCCAGAAGATGTGTTGGTTCCAGGGCCTCTTGGGTGAGTGAGGGGGCTTCTTGTGCAGGCCAAGGTCAGCTGCTGCCCAGACTGGCCTGGAGCTAACTGGTAAGAGTTATAAAGAGAGCTGTGGGTGTTAGCTGCTTGCTTTGGGTCTGGAACAATGTGGAAGAGGCCATGTTGCATGTTGAAGCTGACTGTCATGAGGAATGGGGCTTAGGGTTGCTCAGTAGAAGGTGTAGGGCACCCCAAAGCCTGCCGCTGCCTGAGAGCTGCCCATAAGGCTCAGTCACTGAAAGAGCCTCCTTGCTATGTGAGTTGGTTTTGGCAGGGTCTCAGAGAGTGACCAAAGTAGAGCAAATGGTGTTCACCAGGTTATTGCAGATGCAGATTTGTTGCCAGTTCCAAGCCTAGGGTGACTCAGCAAAAGGCACGGGCACACTGAGTCCAGAAGCCCATCTTCCTGAAGCCTGCAGACCTTTGAGAGTTTTCAAGAAAAACTGCATTGTGGGCCATGGCTGGCTGCCTGCCTGAAAGAACCTCTGGAGGTGCTCAAATCTGGTGGGGCAGGGCCTCAGCCAATTGTCACAGTGGGGTAAGTGGGGTTCACCAGGCTAATGCAGCTTCAGATTTTGTCATGTGGGGCAAAGGCTCAACACGGGAAAGGTTTCACCCACCTGCCAGCTATGTTGAAGGAGGCCTCAACCCAAGGAAAATGGCAGCTATCCCTCCAGTCCCCGCCCTGAAGCCATCAACTCAGTTTCTTTCTGTATGTCTCCAGGACCTGCAAAACCACAGCCCAGGGGGAGAGCCTGTAGGTGAGAGTCTGTGAATAGCCCTTTAAAAGAGCACTTGGTTTTCTAGTAGTCCTCTCTCTCCCATGGATAGATGAAATCCCCATTAATGTTATGTGAGCTCTTTTTCCTGGCATTGGGACTCTGGGCTGTAGAGCCCACTGTGGGGGTTAGGGACCCCTCCATTCTCAGGGGAGTCTGTTACAGAATCTCAGCCTACGCAGTTCTGAAACAGATGTATAGGACCAATTGCCTGCCGCCAAGAAGCGTGACTCCCCATGCCAGAGTTTAGTGAAAAGGAAAGGAATTGTTTATTTAAAAGTTATACAGATGTATACAGTTATATACTTATACAGTTATATACTTTTTACAAACATATATATAGAGTTATACCCTGCTACAAGGTCTCTGCAGTTGAGATATTCCTCCCAGTTTTCAATGCCCACATGTGGGTCGGGGTCTAGCCCATTCTGCATCTCCACCCCTTTCTATCGGTCTTGATGTGGCTCCTTCTGTACATCTTCACTTACAGGAGTTCTGTTCAGCTAGTCTTGAAATGGTTCTCCAGGTCAACTGTTTCTATAATTTTGTTGTAACTTTGGTGTGGTCATGGGAAGAGGTGAGCTAGCTTTCACCTACTCTGCCATCTTGACTGAAACTTTTGGTTTATTGAATTGGAGCTTTCTCAGAAAAAGTGACATTTAAGCTTATAAAGAAAGAAGGTTTTCGCAAATGTGATTAAGGACCATGACGTGAGGAGATCCATTCTAGGTAGCTTCATCATAAGCATCTTTTCTTAACTTTTGAAAAAAAATTGTAGTAAAATTCACATCACAAAATTTACCATGTTGACCATTTTTAAGTTCAGTGCCATTAAGCATACTCACATTGTCGTGCAGCCATCACCAATACATACCTCCAGAACTTGTTCATCTTTCTAAACTGAAACTCTGTCCCCATTAAACAACAACTCATTTCGTTCCCCTTCTACCCCTGGCAACCACCCTTCTACTTTGTGTCTTTATGAATTTGACTACCCGAGGGGACCTCATATGAGTGAGATCTTACTCATATGTAAGATCTCAATATATGTCCTACTGTCACAGGCTTGTTTCACTGAGCAAAATGTCCTCGAGTTTTGTCTGTGTGTGTCAGAATTTCCTTCCTTTTTAAGGTTGAACAATATTCCATTGTATGGATAGAGCACATTTTGTTTACCCGTTCATGCATAGAGGGACAGTTAAGTTATTTCCACCCTTCGGCTGTTGTGAATGGTACTGCTATGAACATGGGTATGCAAGTATCTGTTTGAAGCCCTGCTTTTGATTCTTTTGGGTATTTATAGCTTTCTACTTTGTGTACAAAGAAACACCACCTCAAACTTTAGGGTCTCAAGCCTTTCACCTCCCAGCTCCGATGCTGGGATGGGGGAGAATACTTGCTGAAGAGCTGACCCATGTATTCCAGAAGAGGAAGGACTTGGGGTGGGCAGAGGAGGCACAGGGGATATATTTGTTGACATTACCCACATGTGCCATCTCAGGTAATCCTCACAGCAACACAGATGTGGGCCACAAAGGCCTTTTACTTGCTCAGGATAGTTTTAAAAATCAGGATATTTCAGTGCTGGCCTGTGAACCAAAGGGTTACTGGTTCAATTCCCAGTCAAGGCACATGCCTGGGTTGAGGGCCAGGGGCCAGTAGGGGGTGTGCAAGAGGAAACAATACTGATGTTTCCCTCCCTCTCTTCCTCCCTCCCTTCCCCTCTCTTTAAAAATAAACAAAATTTTTCAAAAAAAAATCAGGATATTTCAAGATCTCTATTTCTGGCTTCTCTGAAAAAGTCAAAGAGTCTAGTTTGGTCTTCATTCCCACAGCTGGATCCAAGTGGCACCCTTGGTACTCTTAGCACCCTTAAGACAGAGCTGGGGCTCCCCAGGTCTCCAGTTTTCTACAGCTCTTCCCTCCCTGGCCTCCATAAGCACTTGAGTTTGTGAGCCCTTAGCTGGGGATAAATCTTCCCATTTTTATGTAAGGCAGAGAGATTAAGTGGCTGAACTCTAATTTAAACCCAGACTCTTGAGCTATGTAGCAGACACTGAACAGAAACTTGACTGTGTAGGTGGGGGCTGGATACTTCAAGAACAACATGGTGAATCACTCAAACACCCTACTCCCATCCCCTGTGCCCTCAGGACACCATCACTGTCTGTCCAGCTTCCTTTACTAATGGAAGGACTGCAGCCCTTTTGTCTGTCCTTCCACTCTCCTATCCTGCCACCTCTTCCCTTATTCACCTGTGCCTGCCCTCATTTTATCCGGCCACTGCCAGGTGCTCCAGCAATCTGCCCTGCTGCAGAAAGGCTTTCCTGGGAACATGCGTTGGCTGGTGGTACTCCTCTACCCAGAAGCTCTGCTCAGCCCTAGTGCCTTCAGGATGAGATCTGAATGTATCAGCCTGGCCTTCAAGACCCCTGTGAGCCAGCTCACCTGTCCCCCACACCCTGCCTCACCTCCCACACATCTGCCCCTCCAGCCAGACTGAGCTGATGGGTATACCACACCATTCACACCTCTGTGACTTTGCTGATAGTGGTTCCTCTGCCCTGATGCCCTTCCTTACTTTTTCTCCAAGTTCACCTCTACTCATCCTCCAGACCCTGGATCAGGCATCGGCCCTGCCCCTGTGCTTCTGCCATTACAGCTCTGATTACCATATACTCCTATTGTCCCTCTCCCCTTAGACTGAGACCACATCTGAGTCATGTTTGAGTCTCCACACCCAGCCTAGGGCCTGACACAAAGTGAAGCAAAATAAATAAATAAATGGGTGGAAGAAAAGATGGAGAGGGAATGGGTGAAAAGACGAAGGGTTGGATGGAGGGAGAGATAGATAGAGGGAGGGGGAAAGGCAGAGGGACAACGAGTTGGATACAAAGACAGATGGAGAGATAGATGGAACAAAGGAACATCCCTCTATCAGTGAAGAGAGGGATGGGATGCAATGGATCTCCTTACCCCATTGTGTTGGGAGGCCCCTGGGGAGGAATGGGGGTTCTTTATTTGCCCTGTGGGTCCTCCACAGAGCCTAGCAAAAGGGTAAGTGCACAGCAGGAGCTCAGTAAACTAACAATGAGCCAAATGTGGAATGCATTGGAAGTGGTGTTTAGGGTGAGAAACGGGGCCAATAGGTGCAGCGGACAGGGCAGTCCTGAGGGAAAATGGTGCCAGGCCCAAGGCAAGGGCTGGGGATGGGAGAAATGAGATACTGGACAGCTGTGATGGAGACAGAACTAGCTGGGCTTGGTGACCAGGGGCATTAAGGAGGAGAAGATGGGTTTACGTCCCGCAAATGGGAAACAGTGGTGACCTGAAGTGAATGTGCTGAGAATGAGGATGGTCCATTGAGGAATTGTCCAGGGGCAGGGACGAAGCTCAAGAGGGTCCTCTTGACCAGATCTGGGTAGGGTTTCTAACAGAGACAGGCTAAAGGAATATGTGGGATTGAGAGAACTTCCCAGGAAATCTTGGTGGAAAATGTGAGAGGATGGAAGCAGAGCCTTGGGACAGGAGAGTGTAGCCAACCAGGAAGGAACCAGAGGGAAGGGTTTTGAGGGAAGCCCCAGAGAAATCCAGGCCAGAGTGGGCAGTGAAGAAGGCACATGGTAGGTATTCAGTTAGAGTTTGTTCCCTGTTCTTAGGCTCCTCTTTCATGCTGTCTGGCCTTTTGAGTCAGACAAATGCTTGCAGACAAAGATGAAGGAGATGGGGCTTGAGCAGAATAGTCATCATCTGCAGCACCAGAGCGGCAGGGCTGTCCACCACACAGAAGCAGCAAACAGTCATGTTAATAGAGATATGATGTGCAGAAAGTAGGGGTATTAGGTGGTTTATGGCAAACTCTTCCTCCCAGCCACACTTGTCCCTGCCCTATCTGGTCCCACCTGGAGCTGGGCCATCTACTGCCTTAGTCTGGGACCTCTGACCCTCCTCTACTTCAGCTGTGCCTCAGCACACCCCTTCCAATCCCGGCCTTGCTCTGCCAGACTGCAGTCCCTAATCCCATATGCAGATAAGGCCAGCCTCCCTCTCATAAAAGGCTTTTGTTCTGCTGCTGCTCACTCCTGGTCCCAATCAAGAGAAAGACCTTCTCTCAGCCAATGAGGAAGGAGGCTTTCTGTCCAGCATCTATCACTGCCAGGCCCTGTGCTCCCCACGGATGTCCTGCAGCTGGGAAAGATACTAGAAAGGTCAAGTGTGGGCTTAATTGTCATGCTCAAGGGGGTTTGCTCCTAATGGCCATACACCAACTGCACAAACCTGGGCTCATTCCTGGGTCTCTCTGAGCCCCACTCCCTGGACATAGAGATGTTCTGCCTCACAGAGCAGATTTGAAGGCAATGGAGACCGTGTGTCCCTCTCTCCTTGCTGTGTATCCAAACCCTAAGCCAATTCTGGACACCAGGCCCTGGTGCTCACAGAGCCCTCTGTCTCAGCCCTCCTCCCCCGCGAGGCTTGCTCCAGTGTCACCATGTCTTTGATTACTCTGAACAAACAGCAACCTCCTTACTCTCTGAACTCTTCCCCAGTGTGACAGTTACCGGGGCATTGCACCAGCGGTCCTCAGATATTTACCGGGTCCTTTACCGGGATGTCAGGGTTAGTACATAAGTAAAAATATAGAATAACTTGTTTAATTTGAATTTCAGATAAATGAGAAATTTTGGTATAAGTATGTTCTGAATATTGTATAGGACATACTTATATTTTATTTGGCAATCTTATCTTTTACATTCTTAAAAATTATTGAGAACCTCCAAGAGCTTTAGTTTATGTGGATTGTGAATAATGACACTTATTTTACTAGAAACTAAAATGGAAAAAATTGTTAAAAATTTTTTGTTGCCTTTCAAGTAAAAAGTGGAGTTCAATACAAAGGGGCTAGTTGAGCTAACAACTCACACACCACACATGTGCTTCGCCCTGCACCGCCATCAGGTGTGAGGGTGTCTCGTGCACTTCCACTTCACCACACACAACGTTAAAAAGATGTGCGTTCAAGGGTCAAGATCAATGGAGATATTTTTAACATGTTTATTGAGCTGTAATTCATTTACATATAATTTAGCCATTTCAAGTGTACAATTCAGTTGTTTTTAATATATTTACAAAGTTATACAACCACGACAGTAAATTTAAAACATTTTTATCACCTTGCAAAACAAAATCCCGTGCCCACTAGCAGTAAATACCCATTTCCTTCTTCCCTCCAGCCCCTGACAACAACTAATCTACTTTCCATTGCCATAGAGTTGCCTATTCTGGACAGTTTGTGTAAATGGAATTGTACAATATGTGGTCTTTTCTGCAGCTTCTGTCACTGAGCATCACGCTTCCAAGGTCCATCCATGTAGTAGCACGTGTCAGCACTTCACTCCTTTTTATGGCTGAGTAAAGCTGCATTCTGTGGATGGACCATATTCTGCTTATCCGTTCACCTGTGGGTGGACATTTGAGCCGTTTCCACTTTTTGGCACACATTCCTTTGCACAAAACTGCAAACCATATCACCACATTCACCCCCATGTGAAGGCAAATAAGTTCCTTGCTATAGTCATAAGTAAAATAGCCTGAGCTGAGGTCTTCAAGTGAGAGATTTCAAGCCATAGTGAACAAATAATTTTATTATTCTTTAAGATTTTAAAAACGATTTTATTCATTTATTTTTAGAGTTGGGGAGGGAGAGAACATCGCTCTGTTGTTGCCTCTCACACCCCCAGCCAGGACCTGGCCTGCAACCCAGACATGTGCCCTGACTGGGAATCGAACCGGAGATCTTTCAGTTTGGGGATGACACCCAACCCACTGAGCCACACCAGTCAGGACATATTATTCTTTAAGATTTTTTTGGTGACTTTTTATCACAGAAACTCCAGCAGAACTAGAGACCTTGGTGTAATGCTCCCACCAGGCGCACACTGCGAGGCTCCCACGCTGAGAGCCTTCTGCTCAGTGCCTGCAGGGCCGTCAGGAAGGGGCGCTGGGACTAGGCCCTGCTGAGGGGCCTGTCCATTAGATGCCCCTGGTCAGATGTTAACTCCTTGCCCCAACCCCTTAAAGATTTTGGCTGAGATCAGGCAGCATTATCTCCAGACAGATACTTTCCCTGTGGAGCTGTCTGGGCAGGAAGGAATGCTCTGCAGGCGGTGCCTCTTTGAGGTAAAACTGTCCTCACGGGGGCAGCTGGCCACATTTCCTCCCACTCCACCTTCCCTGCCCCTGGAGCTATAAGCCCCTCTATCTAGTAAGAAGTTCCAGAATTAGCCTGGAAAGAGCTAGAGCTGGGGAAACAGAGGCCCAGAGGAGTGGGAGACAACATCCACATCTCCATAAAGCTCAGGCTGCACAGGGGGCAGATGCCTCTCAGAGACTGTGCTGGCTCCTGAGAGAGGCTAAAGAGGGAAGGCTGGCCATCTCAGCCCCACTGCCTGGGATGTGGGGCAGTGGAGGGAGGTGGGCAAAAATGGGGCTGCAGGAGGAATGCAGCCTGAACCAAAGCCGGTAGGTATTGGGGTTGTAGGAGTGGGGGGCATGAAGTTCATCCCAGGGAGCTGCATGGTCTCAGTCCTATAACTCTTGACTCTCCGTGTAGACTTCCCACTCATCCCTAAGTTTTCACAAGATTTTCTTTTCTTTTTAATTAATTTACTTATTTTCAGAGAGAGGGGAAGGGAGGAAGAAAGAGAGGGAGAGAAACGGATGCGTGAGAGATACATCAATCTATTGCCTCTCTCGTACCCCCAACTGGGGACCTGGCCCGTAACCCAGGCATGTGCCGTGACTGGGAATTGAACAAGTGACCTTTTGGTTCACAGGCCTGCTCTCAATCCACTGAGACACACCAGCCAGAGATTCATACGATTTTCTTTTCTTTCTTTCTTTTTTTTTTTTTTTTTGGAGGCACGTCAATATTTATTCTGTCATAATATAATCTTTGGAGAAACATAGTATGTTCTCAGACTAGGGAACATACAACCACAGAGATATAAGAAACATAATCAGAGAAGCAAATATACCCCAGAAACCTAAGAAACATAGATTTATACTACGTCTGTTGCAGAGTCTCTCTCAGCTAGAGTTTTGACAAGAGTTCCACGGAAACGGGTTTGCTAGGTAGGTAGCTACAGAGGACGAGTGTTGAAGAGTCCAGTCTCTAGACCACGGCTGCGGTCAGCCTGGGTTTGTGGCCCAAGCACATTACTTCCTGTCTGGAAAGAGTAGGCTCGTTATTTCTCTCCAGCAGTCTATTCCTCTTTATTTATTTATATATTTTTCCTTAAAAAAATTGTTTCTCTTTTAAATTTTTAAATTTCATTTTTTATTGTTGTTCAAGTACAGTTGTCTCCAGTTCCCCCTCACCACTCCTCCGACCCCAGACATCCCCACCTCCCACCCTTGATCCTACCCCTCTTTGGCTCTTTGCTTTGCTTTTCTTCCTTCCTCCCTCCCTTTCTTTCCTCACTGAGGACTTTTTTTTTTTTTTTCCCCATTGCTTTTAAAGAGAGAAGAAGGGACAGGGGAAGGGAGAGAGAGAAACATCAATGCGAGAAAGAAGCATCAATGGGTACATTCCTGGATGGAGGATCATACATGCCCAGACTGGGGATCAAACCTGTAACTTAGGCATGTGTCCTAGCCAGAAATCTAACCTGTAACCTTTCGGTTATGGGACAATGATCCAACCAACTGAGCCACATCAGCCAGGGCTTCGCAAGATTTTCTAAACAGTCCAACTCTGGTACTATAGGGCCCTAAGGCAGGGACCCCAGCCTGCTGGATCCAGGGTGTTAGAGAGAGAAAGGTTGCCTGGCTCCCTGACCCCCCACCACAGGGCCTGAAGTCTCTGGTGAAGGGAAGAAGGGACTTGGGATCAAGGTCATTGGAGGCACTGTGATCCAGCTTCTCCACCAAGGAAGCTGCCCCCCCCCCCCCCCCCCGGCCAGGACCAGCCTGGGGAAGGGAAGCACCACTCCTGAGGATGATTCAGAGCTGCCTTCAGAGCTGCCATGTCTAGTGACAGGAGGACACCTGGGTGCGGGGAGCCCATGCCCCTCACCAAGCCTGAGTGTGCCAGCTATGTCTAGTAGGCTCAAAGGCATGCTGAGCTCCAGCCTTGATCTGTGAAGCCCTGGACTGGGGGCTTGCTGAGTTTGGCCAGCTCTTCCGGGGTTAGAGCTCTGGACCCTGAAGTCTTGGCCCCAGACCCAGACACCTGCTTTCAGCCCCCTGGCTCAGCAGGTGCCGCCTCTATCCTCCAACCCAGCAGTCCAAGAGTCCGCTGTCATAGGGAGCTCCCTAAGCTAGCTTTGCTCCAAACATCCTTTGGGAAAATATTTGCTCACTGCTTGTAGGCTTCCCTGTGCTTCCGTTTCTAGTCCTTAGTGGGGAACACCACTGTTTGCGCTGGACCCTAGCGGCCAGCCTCTGGCTCTGGACTCTATAGGCCATGCCTACTCTCCATCCAGGTCCAGGAGAACTTGGCAGAGCCCTGGCCAAGCTTCCACCCTGCCCTCTCTCCTCCTCATGTTCGTGGGATAAACCTAAGTTCCCATGAGCAGAAAACCTGTCCCTGGGCTGGCATCAGCTGAGAGAGGCAGCAGAGTCCTGGCCTGAAGTTTTCCAGGGACTTGGAAACCGGTGCCAGAGTAAACACTGCCTACACCTGCTTCCTTGGGGCCCTGGGTCAAAGAAAGTATGGTGGCAGAGGCATGGAGCATCAACTGCCTATTGTGCCATTGATGTACGTAAGGCCAAATTTCACATGTTGGGGACATTACTTTCCTGCTTTGTAGAAGAGGATGTGGGGACTCAGAGAGGAGAAGTGCTTTGCTCAAGGTCACACAGCCAGAAAGTGGCACAGGCAGGATTTGAACCCAAGATCCAGCCTCCAATGCCCCTAAAGCTGGCCTCTCCTGCTTGGAGCCTGGGCCTGACCTGGCAGGGGAAAGAGCAGCATCAGCTTCCCTCTGGGACCCAAGTGTCCACACAGTTGCCACCTCCCCTCTGGGTCATGTTTATTAGTCCCTATAATTGGGCTCCTGCATCAGTTTCCCTTGCCGCCTAGAAGCCTGGGCCCTGCTGCTCCTCCTGGTCCCAGCAGACAATATTGAGGCCTCATTTGGGCCCCATGCCCTCTCCAGGATCTGCCCAGCCCCGGACAGGTCCCATGGCTGTAGTCAATCTCCCTCTCTTTGCCAAGGTTCCTGTTCTAGGGAACATGATCCAGCCACTGCTCAGAAGCTGCTCTTGTTGGCACAGACCTTCTGGGTGGGTGGTGGGGGTAGTGGTGAAGAGGTAGGAAGGCTGGGACTTGGGAGGGACCCGAGAGGGACCCTCCCACCTCTGCATGCACACACTCTCCTGGGCATCTTATCCCCCAGAAATGGAAAGGAATGCAAAGTCCTGAGTGGCTCCTGGTGCCTAGTGGGTGCTCATCAAATGTTGGCCCCTACCTCATGTCCCCCACTGCTGTGCCTCCTGTCCTCCTTCTTAGAGGCCTAGAGTCAGAGGGTACTCAAAGACCAACACCTCCATCCCCTGGTTTTCAGGTGGAGACAATGGATGGAGGCCATAGAGCATCAGGGTCTACCTCAGAGGCTGTCCCAGGCCAAGGAGCCAGGGGAGCTGAGGGGTGAATGGGGCTATCGGGCTCAGGCTGATGATAACTGCTTATCTTCCAAAGAAAAGCAAGAGATGGCAGCCAGATGGGTTGGGACAGCTTGTTCCCACATCTGGACCCAAGGGAATCTGGCTAACCATGACTCAGCTCTGTTGGAACTGACATCTGCTCAGCAGCTGGCCTTGTCCCTGCTCAGTCATTAATTTTAATTCTGTGCAAAGCGGATGGGACATAGCAATATCATGGGGCTCATCGATCCACTGTTTCTGTGTCTGATGGAGCTGGCAGGTCCTCCCAGAGATCAGGTGATGGCCCCTGCCTCTAAGGGCAATCACCAGGCTGGAGGAAGAAAGAAGGGAGGGAGAGCAGTGTGGGAGGGGGGAGAGAATGTCTCCCTACTCAGAGTTTCCTTCTGGAAGTCTGTCTCTGCTTCCATACACGCACAGGTGCACTGAGACTGGGAGACAGGAAGTGACAGACCTGCTTCATTGCAGCTGTGACTGTCAAAGTGAAAGCTGGAATCCTAGCCTGGTAACTCATTTCTGGAGTGTCCACTATGTGCCAGGAATTATTCTAAGTCCTTTGCAAGGGCTGATTTACTCATTCCTGATATATAAAAGTAATAAAAAATACTTTTATATATCATTATTTTCTATTACAGCTTACATTCAATACTATTTTTAATTATATTTTATTGATTATGCTGTTACAGTTGTCCCATTTCCCCCCTTCATTCCTCTCCACCCTGCACACCCCCTCCCACCCACATTCCCCCCCTTTAGTTCATGTCCATGTATCATAAGTTCTTTAGCTTCTACAT